>CAEMYA010000074.1:1975527-1995589 GCA_903131615.1 Diplodus sargus | reverse complement strand
TCTCTCGATTTTGCCCGATTTGCATTTGGGGGGGTGGCAGGGAAGTGGAAAATATGAAAAGGCTTGAAAATCGAGGGCAGATGTGAGCTGACAGGGTGGGAGTGATGGAAGTGGACTCGGAGCAACGAGTGAAAGTGAGAAACTCGAGATTGAGCTGTAGAACCATGCATTGTTGGATTGTGCTCTTGAAGCCTCACGTTGGCTTCAGACGGTGTCCTTTGTCCCCCCATCACCTCTAAAGAAAGAACCCAAGGAATTCATCTCTTCATGGTCAGTAACAGCAGGAAGAATGATTACAGTGTTTCATTATTTTGGTGAGCCAGTGACTTATGTTTAAAGACATTCTTAAAAAAATGATAACCTATCCTTTAATGTTGAACTGCAGGTAGGCAAGAAGAAGAGTGTAGCATGCATGTGAGGAGCCCAGCTCTAGCATTGACTTACCTTTAAAGATTGTCCCTGCATTCTCAAATGGTGCTATTTCCTAATTTGGGAAGTTGTTCTCCCAAAAATCCAAAATCTGTTGGAAGGTTGTAATGTTGATATTACAGTGATTTCTCCACCAGTGCTTGATATGTTACCAGGGTTAATGCAAACATGTCACTTTTCTAACTCATCCATACAACACTACATTGGACAACAACAACAGTCACAACCTAATAACACATTACAAATTACAGCTGATATGTAACATGAATAAAAAGCCTCCAATCATCAACAAAACATTTATTTTTGGCACTTTGTGTCTGCAAATTTGGTGACAGTCATTCTTGAGGCTGGTTGGGAAATCAATTTTGGGCTTGGTCCACATGAGTGTACTAAAATTCCCTTAAAGGAAGAGTTTGCCCAAAAATGAAAATTCAGTAATTAGTTTCACAATCAACAGAACTTTGCAGGAGCTTCACAGCTAAGCAGCAAACGACTGAATTAGAAGGCGACATGTTGTAAATTGTAAAAAAGAAAATAATAAAAAATAATGGCCCCATACAGCTTGTCCAGTGTTATCCAGGTCTTCAGAAACCCCACGACCACAAATTGATTTGAAAAGACATAATTGCCCTTTTTAAGATGAAATCTTCACATTACTGTGAAGCCAGAAACATGAGCATGCAAAAGTCGTGAAGTTGCATCAACGGGTGTAAATAACATCTTTCAAATCAGTGTGGGACGTTGGGGCTCCAGAGACTTGCATTACAACAGACTTGCTATTCTATTTTATTGTTTTTATGTGAAGCTCCAGAAATATTTTAAGGATTTAATGGGGTTGAGCACATGATGGCTTTTTGCGTGAACTTTTCATTTAAATGATTTCCAGCTTCCCTTTGACTTCAACCAAATTTCTAACGTAAATTATTGATTACTAAATCATTTGTGAAGATTTATAGATGTGCTACATTGTCAAGAAGGAGAATATTTGGGTTGCCAAAAATAATTATGGCTGGTGTCCTTCATCCTCAACCACGACACTGGTTTTTCCTTTTTTGCATGCTATAGTTCATCTCAGAGACCACTCCAATAGTCATGGTCATGAGCCCCGGTAAGAAATGATGGTGCAAAAGTGAGCTGCAGTAGCATGAACAAAACCAGGAGCCTGATGGGATTAGACATAAAAAACATTTTTTTATGTATGCCTTAATGAATGTGTGGAGAGGATCTTTAATTTTATCATTTGCACCTGCGCTTCTCAGATATAAAAGGTCAAAATGCCCCTCCACATGCCCACAGGTGTTCTCTTTCATCCTAATTACACGTCTGTGAGGTAAAAAAAAAGAAAGAAAAAAAAACCTGTGATAACGGTGTGAATTGTCCCGCCCTTAAAGGTGCAACAAAACTAACAGGTGATGGAGGGAGAGACGCCAATCAAATAAAGCCTGAACGTGCCTACACAGCACTGAGAGGTGGTCCAATCAGGGAGTCAAAGTGTTACTTTTATTTGATCATAAGCACCATTCAGCAACCACGCTGTAGCAGCGTGTCCTTCTCGAAATGTGAATGATGCAGGTACAAGACGTCTCCTCCTGTGACACAGCTGCCCTCAGAGGAGAAATATAAACGTTTCCCTGATATGAACTTCATAAAAGGAAATGCCTTTCACTGTTACTGTACTTGGGAATAATTATCATCCTTGTATATCATGTTTTCCCTTGTAATTATGTCATAATTCAAAGGCTTCACGGGCGAGCTAAAAACGGTCAGGTACGTCATCATATAAGAAACTTCTCTGAGGAGCGGGCCTATTAATTGTCAGGATATAATTACATTCACAACACCCTGAGGGCCCGTCTCGTTTAGTCATCTCAGAGTTACTGCTCCAAACTATAATTAGGGAATGTAATCACACAGGTATGGACCTCCAGGATTTATTTTTCAGCCTGACTGAAGGCTGATTGAAATGACATCTGTGGTTGGGTACCAGGCAGGGAGTGTTTACGACCTGGCACGTGTTCAACAGCCACATGCGGTGGCACCAGGCACCGCATCTCATACCAGCAGAGTTCACCGTTCACCTACACAAACAGGCACACATGGGCTCTGCTAATTTGTTTGACGTGTGTGTACGTTCTTGTTACCTTGACAGTGATTTCTTGAGTGGCATGCGTGTGTGTGTGTGTGTGTGTGTGTGTGTGTGAGTGAGTGTGCCTCCCTGTGGTTATGCCACCCTCGTGTGGCACTTTCTGCCAGTGTTAACAAGTGACCTCATCCCATTATGTCTTTCCGATCTCAAATGCCATCCAATAAACTACTCATTTCTCACCTCTTCATGCACTCTCTCTCTCTCGCCATTAAAACACCTCTTACCTCTCTCCCTGACACCCGCTCCGAAAGAGCTCAGGACAGGCCGAGGAGAACATAAAGGAGCTGCACTCTCTGAAGTGACTGTGAGTGATTTCCCAGTGAGAAGTGATTAGTCACCCGAGTTTCAAAAACATTTTTGTGAGGTAGGGCTTAAACTTAGATGAATGAGGCCAGTGAATGACTAAATTAATGTAGTTCTACTGCACTGGAAAGGCTGTTTCAGCATCTGAATTTTTATTTTATGTCCATGTGTTTTCAGTCAGCATAGAGAAACGATGAATGCCGCATGTAACAACCCATTATTTTGTTATTTGTTAGGCAGCGACCACTATAAGCCATAGAAAATTATTACACCTCAAAGGAGGAAGTGAGGAGAACTAATATAAAGAGCAAAAGTTTGAGGATGGACGGTTGAGTTAAAGAAGCAAATGAGTTTGATGCAGGTGATCGCAGTTTGTGTTTTTAGCCACACTATAGGTGCACTTTGGTCCTGACTGAAATATCTCCACACCTCTTCTTATTAAGATCAGATTTTGTGCAGGCTTCATCACCATATGATGAATCCTACCGGCACCAGCAGCAGGTTATTTGTTATTTTAAGTGAAAAGTCTCCACAACGGTTGGATCGATGGAAATGGAAATTGGTATAGACATTCATAGTCCCCACAGGATGAATTAGCTCAAAGCCCCACTGTGCTTCAGAGCCACTAACATGGAATTTCTTTGATCAGGGTTATCACACAAGTATGGTGGCTCTGAGGGTCAAAAACACAACAGCATTTCAGAAAACAGAACAGCATTTCAGAAAACGTTTTGTGTGATTTGTGAAATGTTGTTGTGTTTCATGAAACGCTGTCTTTTCTGAGATGCCTTCTCTAAAATGTTTTTGTGTTTCGACCCACAGTGGCACCGTAGCCAAAACACAATAACAAAATAAAAAGGGATTTCACCTTGATATCACAATCTGCATACTGTACGTGTGTATGTTTCATCAAGGCTGAGTCGACGATGCCCAGACCCTTAGGGGACACAGAACATTTACTGGTAATTATTTTGTTATAACTGAAGTAATTGCAGTTGTACCTTTACTGTATTCACCACAAAGAAACAGTCACAATATAGAATTAGATGAAATATTGCTTTAAGAGACACCTTCATAAACACCTCATTTTGTGGCTTTGGTGCATTTTGCCCAATGAAACTGTACTCAATCAGATTACCACAAACTATTAACAGAGAAATTAAATTGATGAAAGCTGTCATCACATCTCATTATCACACTGGGGCCTCCTGATGGGTTAATGCAGTCCTGTGGTTTATTGTAATGCAGGTGTATTTTATTTATTTCCTTAACAGGAAAAAAAGCACCCTGCTTCTTGATTTTGTGCAGTAGAAAAAAAACAGTATACTGTAGATGCCTAGAGAATGTACAGAATCCAGCTAATCCTCCGGCAACTTATCACCTTCACGGCTGATGTTTTACTACATTCCTTGATTCTGAAATATCCACTTGACTGTTTTAATGGGAACAGCTCTCTAAGATCTGATCCCAAAGTTCAGAGTCTAAAAACAGCTAAAAAAAAAAAAAAGGACAGTTTCTGGGATAATGTGAGGCGATGTGAGAGCAACAAACATTCCACTTACTGAACTTTAATTTTGAAACTTTATTCCTTCCTGTGATCCTCGGCCAATGACTTCGGCTTTGATCTGTTTAATAAATCTAACAGTGATTAATGAAATGTCTAGCTACATGCAGGGAGATTAAGTTAATTATCTTTTACCCTGAGTGGAATATTAATCAAGAACAACAACAACCCTGAATATGCTGCTCTTCTTATGAAGCCTGGCGTAGGTTGAGTCACAGAAAAAAGTGGGTGAGCAATGTTTTCTCCTGGGGGTTAAATCATGCACAGACAGCAGAAAACACAGAGCTCCAATGAGCGGGGAGCTGAAGATGGGGTTAGGGGAGCAATGACACATCATGGATCATCTTACACGTCCCAACACTGCTCTGACTAAAGCCCTACACAGCAGAATGATTGAGTAACTTACCATAAAACCACTCCCAACCAATTTCACATCTAAATACATTGTGCAGTGTGTGTGTGTGTGTGCAGGCTTCACATTTGTCCCTAAGCACACATTGACTGTATCCCCTATGGAGCTTTTTAAATAAGATAGATATGATGGCTGGAGCATCATGCTCACTGCATTTATCACTGTTATATTCAGATGAAATCATCCTCACGTTTTTCCAAAAAGCACACGAACAGCAGCGGAGCATTTCACGCAACCGCTGTGTTTTCCATGATACTATACATGAAGTGACATCTTGTTCCCTTTGGTACACAGGGTAGCAGCGCAGACCAGCCTTTTCTATGATCAGTTGTGTCTCTGCTGTTTCTGCTACTTTATACTTCTACTCCCCATTGTGGGAGGGTCATTTTTAAAGTATCACAATGATAAAGTAATGCAAACTCAATTACATTCCATTGGTATCAATTACCTTGATACCAAACACATGCGAAAAAAAGAAAACGAAACATCAACAAGATGGCTTTTAGTTTCAATTCACACAATTCCGGTTTCTGTAAAATGATTCTGTGTGAGACTTGTGAAGTGTTGTCATGGTTATGGACTAGTATATAATTTTTAAACTGTATATCCAGTTAGTGATCTTTTTCTAAAATAAATGTCTCTGTAATGTAATAAGATGTTTTTTCTGTAACTTTACAGGATTACAGTTACCTTTTTATTGGGGCTCAATAACAGGCAGGAGAGTAATGGTGGACCTCCTGCCTGTTAGGTTGCACTTGGAGATCAACACTTTTTGTCTGCCATGACGGTGGTGCGCTGGAGATGCAGCAGCTAACGTGAGTTGTCCAAAAACTCTCTTTTTAGTAAACTCTGTGTACACAAACAATGTTCGCAATGCTCGTGTTCATGTGTAGAGACCCTGGTGATACTACGAGCAAAGTTTCATGTTGTGTCGAGCTTTCTTAGTGTTCTAAAAATAGTGATTTTGATGCTAGCATAAGAGTGCCCCTGCACTCCATTGAAAATTAGCATGCCTGAAAATGAAACAACGGTAAATGTTAAAAGTGCCTCTTTCCTCGTAATTATGAATTTACACGAAGGTTTGACTCATATACATTCACTAATAAAGCCTGGGTTGCTTTTTGGCAAGAGTTTAACTTTAAATTTACCATTAACAGGTTAATGGCCCGATTCTAAAGTTATGTATCAGTTGAGCTTCTCTCAACACTCGTAAAAGGTTAAAGGTCAACGCGAGATTCTCGCGAGAGTAACGTTAGCGTATCCAAGGGAAAAACCACAAGAATAACAACAACAACAACAGCTGATCTTAAATCTAAAGTTTGGAAGGGATTTGGATGGACATTTGGACAAAAGTCTGGCCAAATGTAAGGTCAGAACAGCTATTAAGTACAGCGGTAGCACGCCAAATCTGAAAACTCACCTGGTGAGATGGCACGGAGAAAACTACGCAGGCGATGAGGAGTCTGTGGATGCTAACACTAGTAACGTTACAGCTAGCACAAGCAAGAACACGCAAGACAACGACATTGGCTATTAAAGACTTTTTCCAGCCACAACTTAGCCACAACCTGGCGAGGTCCAAGGTAATCACAGCATCTATAGCCCGTTTTATTGCGAGGGACTTACGACCTTACAGTGTGGTTGAGAGTGATGGCTTTTGAGACATGGTAAGGTAAGCAATGGCACTTTTATAGAATTGCCTATTTTAATTTTTTAATGGAAAAATGGATGTCTACATTAAACAAATGTTAAGAACTGTATCAGACTGCATTGTATCGTATCAGATCACATCGCACCAAATCGTTTCGGAATTAAAATGTATCGTCCCCGAAGTGTATCGTAGCCCATGTATCTAGATGCGTATCCAATCGTCCTATGAGAGAGAGATGCACACCCCAACTATTTATGTAATCTCTTACATGCATTCTGTTACTCCCCAAGTCTGTCCACTCCACGACATTTTGGAGGCAAAAATGACTCACTACATCTATTTATTTGATAACTTTAGTTAGAAGGGTTAGGGTTACTTTGCAGATTACATTCTGCATCAGAGCAAAGCATTTTTAAATTGAAAAAAAAAAAATAACAACACTGATTCCAATAATAAAAAAAATTGATCTGATTATCAGTCGAATATACAGTTTCTACACTGATGTTGTATAATCTACTTGTATTTGTACTTTTCCTACTTAAATAGGCTACATCTATTGCCTGAGAGTTACTTTTGATACCTATGTACATCTGATTACATATAATTTCAGATACTTTAAAGGTGCACTATGTAGTTAGTTGGAAAAGAATTTAACATTTAAGGTGCAACATGTAAAAATATGTGTAAGAGGTGTACTGGAGGAACTAGCTGTAGCTGCCATTAACTAGTAAGCTCAGTTTTCTGTGCAGCTAGTGGTCCGGACTGGGAGTTAGCACAAGTGCTTTGGAAAGGGGCTGGGCAGGGCTAGCTGGTCAGCATGCTAACTTTAGCGGACATCTTCTGCAACACAACATATGGAGGAGTCCTGCAAATATAAAGAAAGTTAAACAATATGAGACTGAGTTATCCTTTGAGAAGTCATCATTATCAATCAACGAAGATTTGTCTTTACCGGCTAGTAAATGTCCACCTTTAAGACTTTCACTCAAGTACTAGTGCTATGGGTGTCTTTCATTATACGTAAGCAATATATCAACACGATATCTTTACTATATATATATGTATATAATTTACTCAAGCATGATTTTTTGGCACTTTTTACAACACTGGATAGAAGAAAACATAACAACCAAGCCCCATTTATCCATCATTTTTTATTCAACAATATAACTTTTGCTCTTCAGAGTACAATCAATATAAGGTACATATGACAAAATATATTTTAAATAGAAGAAAAAGGACATTAAGGCATTTCATTGAAGGAAGTTGACAGTCTTGACAGCATGAACGGTAAGATTAGTGTAACATTTACCTCTAAGGCACTATTCTGAAACCACATAAAAGGAGTTTGAGGCAAAGACGGATAACTCTCTACACTTGGAGTGGTGACAACATGCTGGTTTCAATGTGGTTTTCAGTCGACAGTGTACAATGTTTCAGCAATAAGCCAGAGCTGACACGTGGAGTCATGAAAGAAAGCGAAGCAGGTAGTGAAAGATTTCTCATTCTGCCAAAAAAGTGTGGTGGCATTGTATTAACACTTTAATAATCCCCTGTGTTACACACACCAACCAGCTACAGGGCAAAGCACTGTAATTATGTTTATCACGCAAGCCAGCCTGGTGCCAGTGTGACTTCTTGTCTGGGACCGACATTAGAAAAAGCCCAGCCGTTCTCTCTGGAGAATCAGCGTGGCACCAACGAGCGGCCGATTAGCCGAGGTGTGTTATGAAAGCCGTCATTTCCTGCGCGTGTTCTCGAGTTCAAAAATCTCTTGCTATTGCCTCAGTGACCGCGGGGATGGCATCACAGAAACGCATAAACAGCTCGACCACATCCACCGAACCAGGGGCAGAGAACAAGCTCTTTCTCACTCTTTCCCTTTCTCTCCCTCTGTGTTTCACACTTTCACTCACTTGCATAACACACACACACGCACACATGCGCGCACACACACACACACACACATACACACACACCGGACAAACATCCACACACACACACAAACATCCACACACACAGGGTACCTGGGTATGTACATGACTTAACTCCTGTGAGTAAAGCCTACGAGCATCTAGCCTGTTGTCATGCAAAGTTTAGTACTCTCTCAACTCACAGGCAAATTCCCTCCCTTTACACTTCTGAACTGTTCTGGACTTGGACTGGAAATTATTACTCATGAGTAAAACTATACAGAAACTTGCACAAACAGAGTGGCGCAGCAGCACTAACCCCTACAACATTTATCAACAGAAGCTGTGATTTACAAAGTCTGTAAATTATTTTTGTATCAAAAGCTGCTCGTATTGGATAATTATCATGTACATTTATATAAGATAAAAAGTGATTTCTCTCTCCTCTGATGCACACACAGGTTATTGTAAGCAGTTCTGGTCCGAACAAAGTGATAAATGTGGGTACAGCTGCATCAAAAATCCATCACAGTGAGGATGTGTGTCCACTAGGCCTCTTTTCCTGAGTGCATCAGCTCTGTCTGGAAGTAGCAATGACTGCTGCGTCCAGCATCTTTCCCAAGTCCACTTCAAGCACTTACAGTCAAAAATTGTTTCATCACAAACCCTTCATCAAAATGCCTCCCTGCACACGGAGAGAAAAAGATGCCCAGTGGTCACATCACAGCATGGGGTCGGTCTGTCATGAGCAAGCCTATGAGAACTGCTGTGCTGCTGTATGAGTCGGGCACAGCCTATGTTATATGTCGTATGCATGTATTGTATGAAAAATGTACAGTATGTTATGCTGATACAGGCATCTGCTGTGTTACACTGCTATGTTTGCTGAACCAGACTTATTTTGGCTGCTGGGATTTGCGGCGCTCAGAAGGCGTAGGGCCCGACTATGACGGTGAGCCGCAGCAGCGAGCTGGAGCGGTAGTTCATGGTCAGATGGTGAGTGACCATCTCCAGGTCCACCACATACTCCCTGGGGCCCGACAGAGGCTTGGTTAGCACCAGCATGGCGCTCACATTGCTGGAACGCTGCAAGAAAATACGATCAGTCCGTATGTAAGCATGGTAAGACAGATTTATCACATCATTTTGAAACAAGACATGATTGGTATCATGTAATACATTGGGATAGATTTATATTTGTTGTTTTTAGCCATGCATGTACTATAGCGCTCATGATAGGACAGGCCAGGGTAAAATATGTCCATGGCCCATGGACGTTGCCATCATCTATTCCCAATGGTTGACGGTCGTTGACCACTGAGCACTCTACCATCATAACATCCCGATTTAAACTGTTGTCGGACCTACTGACCTCAGCCAGTCGAGAGAACTGTCTCCCCTCACCAGCAGGGAATGGAGTCAGATCAACTCTCACATCTCTGCATGGTAAGTGTCTGACATACCCTGGTCCCAGTGCGGGGACATAACAAAGTTAGTTATACTTATGAAAGATTTAGAGGAACACACTAGAAGCCACCGCAGGAGCAAAGAAACACTGCTACCACCAGTGAAACCAGGGGTCTTGGGTTCGCCTATCGTGGCAGGTTAAATAAGAAATGAATTAATGGTACTTGGAGACATAGCGTTATTGCATTGAGCAGCAATAAACATACAAATTACAAGACACCATAGAGCCTCTCTGAGGGGACACACCTCTTTTTTGCACTCTCTGCTTGAGGGCCTTTTTAATCACAAAGTTATGATGGTACAGAGCTCACTAGAGGATGACTGTCAGCCATCAGCAATGGACAACTGCATTGTCATGTGACCTAAACCTAGTCAGAATGAAGGTGAGAAGCAGCGGTGACTCTAGTGTTACTTCTGCCTTTCTGCCAGTTCTAACAGGACAAACTGCCTCAAATACAGAAATAAATAGTAGTCTAGCTCAAGGAAGAGCCAATGTGCAGCCTAACAGCCCCAGACTCTTAGTCATGTTTGCTTAGAGTTCCTAACAATGTTTTGAGAATGGGGGGGGGGACCACTATGACCTGTGACACCCTCCCCCGGCTCTCTGTGTAAAACAAAAAAACGACTCACTCGCAGGAAAAATTCTCCTCCCTCATTCCCAGCTTTGATCCTGAAGGTGTTGTGCGTGTTGGCGTAGATGTTGGTGGCCTGAATCTGGAAGATGTCTGCTGGCACAGTCCGCTCCGCCTGGATGCTCATGTATTTGTAGACAATTGACGGTGGGAGACCCTGGCACTCAGTCTGAGACCGGCAGATGCAGCGACTGCGAGCAAACAACAAGGATGTCAATCTCTGTGAAACCACTTCGAAAACAACAAAAGAACGGTTTCAGGTCGTAAAAAGTAAAAACTTGGTAAATGGAAATCTGCTTGTTACCATTTCTTATAATATGATCTGATGTTTAAAAACATGTCTGTACATCTCACTGAAATGTTACCCGTTGGATGATTGTGTTTTATATTCAGAGTGATGAAACTAGATATCTAAGCTTACTTGGGAAGATTTTGAGCTTTTGGAGTGTGAGGAGGGTGAAACAAAAACACTGGATGATGTTTACTGACTTTTCTGAGGTTTTGGTGTAAGGCGCCTCGCAGGGGTTTCTGGGATAGCAGCGGAAGCCACCGTAATAGTTCCAGCACATTTCATCATCTTGGCAGTTATGGGTCCCCGTCTCACACTCATTTATGTCTGGTGATTGGCAGAAGGACAGCGAGTGAAAGAGGAGAAGTATTGAACAGTCAAAAATAGCTGGATGACAATATTAGCATCCCGCACGTCCAAAACACACACAAACTCTACACGCTCGATGAAACAGAGCTGTGCAAACAGAGTCAAAGTTCAGGACAGTGTGGGAATGGTGTCTCAGGGTTTGTAGCTGCAAAGATGCAAGGAAACACAGGAGGGAAGCCTGCAGATCTGCAGTCGAGGAAAGCCCCCCAATGCAACCCCGCATAGCCCTAACTGCAGCTCTTTCCTCGCAGCACCATGAAAATAACCCCATCAAACGCGCCCCAAACCACAGGGCTATTTCTGGCACAGCAACCTGGATTCATCACCAAGAGGTCCCTCTGACACAACCGGCCGGATTCATGACTCCCCCTATAAAGCCTGCACCTGACCGAGGGGGAGAGGAAAAAATAACAGCTCACCCTTTGAGCGAGCGCCGGAGCTTCAAATAAATCCACTTCAAGCAACCAACATCATGCATATAAATTCACAGAGGTGGCTCAGCAGGGCAACACAACGTTGCAGTGTGTTTGTGTTGCCTAACCTCCGCATTCTTTCCATGACAGATCTGGTTGAGAGTGGCTTTCATTCCCTGCACGAGAGGTAGAACAGTGGATGATAGCAGGGATGATCAACGGTTATCTTCAAAGAGTCGAGGAAGAGGAAGAGGAAGAGGAAGAGGACGAGGAGGAAGGGAGGGAGAGAGGAGGACTGGCTTGGGAACTTTGTCGAGTGTGAAAACACAGGGGGATAAATAAATAAGATAAGGAAAAAAAAGGTTGATGAGAAGTAAAGAGGAGAAGTGTAGTACCTTGACACAACCTGTTTCCCTGGAGCTGATATCCGTCTGGACACTCACAGGAATAACTCCCTGGGCTGTTGATGCACTGGTACTGACACATGTAGCTGGAGAAGCTGCACTCATCGATGTCTGTACAGAAAAAAAATGAGAAGATGATGGGAGTTTACAAACATTTATCTATCTATCTAGATTTGTATGCATGGATGTGTGTTTTAATGCACGTCCACCTTGGCAGGAGACGGCATCTTGTGCCAGCTCATATCCCTGGTCACACTGGCAGAGGAAGGATCCGATCAGGTTGTAGCAGTGGTGCTGACAGGGACTCTGCACATCGCATTCATTCACATCTGGAACACAGTCAGACGTTTTACATATATGGATATAATACAGATTATTCTCGTTTATTACAACTTGGAGCATATTTTTGTAGCTCTGGCCATCAATCCCATAATAGCTGCTCTGTTCTCAGTAACTATAAATACCATTTAATTATCCCATCAAAGGAAAATTGTACTTTGGCTTCCCCAGTGCAGGTCAAAATGGGGCCAAAAGACTAACACACAACTGCAGCGTTGCGCACACAAACCGCAAACACACACACACGCACATGTTTCACCATCGCTCGGAGCGAGTCATGAGTTCTGATGGGTTTCTAAATGGCTTTCAGAGACAAACAGCTCTCTATCACTGCGCAACTTGTTCAATAACTTCCTCTGACGGCAGCGGGAGATGTTCTGTGTGGGTTCAGTTTACGACGGTGAGTCTCATGATAGCTCTGAGCTCCCAGGCTTAAAAACAAATAACAAGAACTCGCACACCATTTGTTTTGTTCCTGACTTTAAAATATCGACATCCAGCAAAAAGTGAAGGAAGGGGAAAAAACAGTGTTAAGTTGAGCTTGTTAAATATACCTGACACTGGTCATTAACACCTTATTTAATGTGTCAGTTTGATTCATGTTTTTTATTCATTGCACATGTTGCTCTTTTGTTTATTTTTATGATGTTATTATGTTTGTGTATGCAAAGTGCATTAAAGCACCCTCTAAACACAGGTTTTTATAAAGTTCAATACAAATATTGGTATGTATGATTATCACAATATAATCTTGTTGTGTGAATTGAGTATGCAAGTAACAACAGGTTAAAAATGAACCTGGTAAGGGAGCAGCTCAGGTGGATATCCATGGCGGCACAAAATGTCTGACACGTACATCAGAATAAAAAATAATCGGGAGCTGCAGCAATTAGTTGTTAAATTGTTTAATCGATGAAAAGGAAATGAACTGTCCTGCTATTAACATTTTTCAAGCAAAAATGTAAAACATTTGTTACCTAATAGAGATTAGCACTTTTTACAATTTTGGAATTTTTACAGACTAAAAAGTTAATCGATTAACCGTAAAAATAATCTGCAGATTAAAGCTGCTGTAAGTGTTCTTGTCATTTTAGTTCACTTCCGGTCCATTTTGCAGCTAGCAATCTCATCCCTCCTCTTTACAACAGCCCAAAAGCACGCAGCAGGAATCCCCAGACATAGCAGCAAACAGGAGGATCCTGCTCTCTGTGTGGACCAGGCAGACAGTACCCCCTCTTTATGAAGTTCTCTGTCCTGATTGGTTAAAACGGGCAGGGATACCAGAATATGTACTGTCTCCTTTACAGCATAAGCAGGCGGAGGGCAGACATGGGTTACTGACCAAACACTCGAGAAATGTAGAGATATTGATCGCTTATTTTAATGGGAAAATACCACTTACAGCAGCTTTAATCCAAATGAAAACAATCATTAGTTGTAGTCCCTAAATCATTGAAGCAAAGTGTTTCCATCACCTGATGCTGTACACGCAAGCACACACAGACACACTCACAGTGACTTTTCAGTGACTTACCAACACAGCTGTGGTTGTTGCTGGCCAACTTGTGACCTGCGTTGCACTCACAGTAGTACGAGCCCTGCGTGTTCACACATCTGTGCATGCAGTAGTGGGTCAGGGCACACTCGTCTCTGTCTGCAGGGAAGCGCACACATTTACAGAGGAAAGATACGAGTCTTTTAATCAGTCGTTCAAAGCCTTTTGACACCACTTTTAATCTTCGTGATAAAGCGAGAGGAGGGAGGGAGGAGGGAGCGCGTGACTCACCCACACAGTGGTCTCCGTTCCGTTGGTAGCCCGGAGGACACTGGCAGGTGTAGGAGCCTCTGGTGTTGTAGCACGTCTGTTCAGATCCACAAGTGTGTCTACCTGTCGCGCATTCATCTATGTCTGCAATAAACAGAAGAAACACACGCTGAGGGGAAGCTGAGGGCTCACGAATGCAGGAACACAAAACCAAACAACATGTCTGGACTGTGTGAACCCTGTGATCTGTGATGTGTGAACTGTGAAATCTGTGATCACCGACACCATCACATCACACACATGGGCATAATCACACATGTTCGTACAGAGAGCGGGGGATTAAAGAAAGAGGGCTTTTATTCAGCAGCTCCGGGAGAGGGGGGGGGAACACAGATCGTATCTTCTGCTACCAGGACAGATTTTTGAAGGGGGAGGTGTGTGTGTGTGTGTGTGTGTGTATGAAAGCTCAACTGATAAGTCTTGTGCTTTTTACCGTAACACCTCGCTCTTTCAACAGAAATCCATCAAACCAAAAGCACACAGATCGAGACACGTTCACTTTCTATCTCTCACCCTGTCATTAATAGGTTATATAACATGATAAGCAGTAGTTTGATGTTAATATAAGAGGCTTAAAAACACAAAGCTCCTGCCAGAAAGATGCTACATTTCCCAAATGAATTCAAAACTGCTGTAGAAACTCTGCTGGTCTAACAGACCTAATGACTATAAGGTGTACAAACTCAAACGTTACCAAGTTAAATTTTAAAGTGATGTCCGGAATGTCGAAAATAAATAAATGATACTGTTGCTACAGTCAAGGGTGAAAGTGTTAGGATGATGAGGTGATGGTAAGGTGAGGACAGGGCTTAGTGTCAATGTTTTAGAGGAGGTCTTAAAAATGAAAAAGCCCAAAGTGTGCAGCAATGGAAGCTATGGTCTTCCACAGAAAACACTGCTCCTGAAACGCCTCATCGGTATAATGGATTTGATGACCTCTTGACATCACCGTGTCACACATTTGCCTAAATTATGCCTCTATTTATGGTAGAAGTTAAGCTATTTGAAAGGTCAAAACATGGCTGGAGACACACAGTAAGTTTACATGATGTGAGAATCAATCACTGTGTTAACCTGGACTAAATCGAATTTCTCAAAGTCGAAATAACACACTAAGATAATGTGGTTGAAAGTCCATTTACCCTTTCATGCATACACCTTAGCTGTACCTGAACTGCCCTCTGTAGTCCAGTAGTCCTATTAAATGGCCTAATCGAGCTGTGACAGTAGCTCGACTTAAGTGTGCATGGAAATGTAGCGACAGTAAGCAGTGCAGGGTCAGGCGTGTGTGAGCTGACCAATCAGAGCAGACTGGGTATTCGGGGGGGGGGACAGACAGAGGGGGATGCATTGCTAAAGCATTGGACAGTATGAGAAAACAGATGTGTTTTTTAAACGTTAAAGCATGTAAACCTACTGTAGCAGTAATCCCCAATAAAATATGAACCTGAAAATTACCATAATGTGCCCGCTAACATTTACTGAAGGTCTGTGACAAAATATTAATATGGTAATATGACAAACTGCTTCCTCTTGCGATGCGCTTACCATTACACTGGCACCAATTCGATATTTTTATTAAAACATGGAGGCTGTTAACTAATTCCTCTGAGAATTTTACCGACTAAGTCACTACTTGGGTGTACATTTAGTTTACGCAGATTGAAAAGGCATTATTGGGACATCACATCACTCCTAGCACTAAGCTAAGACGCTTAGTCACTTTTTTATACATCCTGTTGTTATATTGGGCAATTTGTCGTGAATGGAATCATGAGTTTCTCTGTCAAAAGCGCTGTTTCCCTCAGGTTCTTCATTAACTTTTCAGCAGAAATAAGAATTTTCCAGCTTTGGAAATAACACATGACACAGAAGTGGAAAGATTCTCCTTTTTCTGTTGATCCTCCAAACGCGTTCTCAATTTTGATTCGCTTGGAGTCAGAGCTTCTTCGAAAAGGCTGTTCTCTTTCTAACCCCCAACCCTCTTATTTCTGAACTACTATCTGTCTCTCTTTCTCCCACATGCACACACACACAAACACAAACACACGCAGACACACACACAGACAAAGACACACACGCACGCGCACACACACACACACACACACACACACTCTACAAATACACCCGTACTGTATATGCTCATCCCTGTGGGCCCACCAGCAGTACTCTTGGGTGGTCTGACACAACCCATCATATGCAGACAGCCAGTGGGCATCAGTTTAAAAGCATGACAGACAGTTATACTCAATACCACACACACACACACATACACAGGGGAAAGGCACCGCATTGTGTTTTGACACGTGCGTAGCTTAACAATAGCAAGAAGAACCTAACTGTAAGGCAGCTGGAAAACCTACATTTTCAGCCTGTCCTCCCCCCGATGACTGTGCTGAACATGACAGGTATGATTGTGTTATCATTCCTGCAGGGTTAACATGCATTTAAAGCCCCTGAGACAAAGAGTTAAATACTTGTGGAGCCCAAATTCAAAGAGATCAAACATGTTAAATCAATAAATCACTCAAATAAGTGCAGACACACTTGCTGCAGCACAGATGTCTTGAGATGATGTTCACCTGGAAATGTTTCATGTGGAAAGGATCAAGCCGTTCCCTGAGGGCCTCAAAGGCCCTGTATGCCAGTCCCACAGCCTCCCCCCATCCAGTGGGACTGGTGCCGGTGAGAAATTGGCCAATGAACCAAAAGGTGGACAGAAGGTAAGTTGTCCTCACTCCGTCGAGGAAGGAAAGGGAAGAGGGCTGAAATGTCAGGGCGCAGTGATAAGATGGACTCAGTACATTAGGCACAAAAGCAGGGCTTATCTAAAGGTGTACCTGAGAGACAACAGGTGCGAACTGCATACAGGAAGGAATGCACAGACAAGGTCTGTTGCCCACTGACCCGCTTAGTAAAAGAAAAAGATAAAAGCAGTGTTGTTCCGGAAAAACTACGCTCTGATGTGGCTTGAAAGGCATCTGGGAAAGTGCATCTGCAACCAGCACCGAGTGGCAGTGAGAAACTGAACGCTTGGATTCCAGCAGTATCGGGGGATACTGACCCACTTGCAAGAGCCCAAAGGTTTCATGACATGTTTTTTTTTTTTTTTCTTCAAGTCCTCGTACATTAGAAGGGTCTCTGTCGGTGTTGGTGTCAGACCTGCAGCATCCAGATCCAGTCTCTTTGGTCAAAAGACCGCTCTAGTCTGGACATGGATAATAGATTTCCTGAAGTAGTGTGTATGGCCACAAAAATGTAACCTCATCCGCACTCAACAGTGTCATATACCAGTACCAGCCTAACGTCATCCCTGCAGTTAATAACACAGTCTGACAGGTTAATATTGTCAGCTCTTCGTTCTAACAGCAGAGAGAAGAGCAAAGCAGGAAGTGTGCCTGAAATATGTGCCCAGTGTCGGGCTTTTAGACCACTCACATTCTCATACGTTACACTGTGAGGTTAAACATCCACATGACACAACACCCATCTATGCTGTAGTTTGACATGCAGAAAAGTTGCAGGTTGACGGCAGAGGAGGACACAACAGGAGCAACAGTGCTGTACGAGCTCGACAGGTAAACCACGAGCTCACCCTTCAATGAATAATAGGGCGACGTTGTTGCCAGAGAGTAAAACTGGAAGTGAAATCGTGTGTTAATACAGGACCATTGACAACAAATAGTCAGGAGACAGAAAGAGCCAGATCAAGTCCCTGACGTGAATCAGCCCCACGCCTACTTACTGGAGGTATTTGGTGATTCATTGAGACTGGAAATGCCCTGCCTTCTGGCAGTGGATTCAGACAACACAAGTCTGAGACGCCTGATCCCTGATAAAATAAAGTCCTGTGTGTTAAAAGTGACAATGCTAGCATGCTGATGATAAGCAAGTGTAATGTTTACAGTGTTTGCCACTTTAGTTTGGGCTCATCCTTATGTCCACAGGGTACTATGATCCCCAGCTCTGCATTCCCTTACACATCTGTCTTCCAAGCAATTCAGGTCTTTAAACAATGTATATACAGATTAATCCATAAGGTAATCCAATCTATTTTTGCCTCCAAGTAACCTATGTTTTTCTTTTCCCTGCATTTTATCTGTAGTTGTTGTTGGATATTTGAGGTAATCAGTCTATATTTATATTTCTGAATCATTCAAAGATGCACTTCTCTATGTTGGTATACAATTAGGCCAGCCACAATGAACATTAACTTCTCTGAGGGCAAGGGTAAAAATTAAAGAATGGTGGGGCGGAGTTAATAAATCAACAATAGGACCCTTGGAACATAGATCTGATGCCTGTTAGTTAAGCATTTTACATGCTCACTAGACAGCTATCTCTGTTTATCTTGCAGTTCTGATACGGTGGCTTATGAGCTGTAGTTTCCCCAGTAAAAACACCAACCTGTTCCAGAGTAGTCCAGAGGACTGCCAGGGCCGAGAAAAAATCTAGATGGATGCATTAAGCACCAGAAAGACATTGAGGCTTTTGTTCTTATGAAAAGGATAAGAAGCAAGCCAATCAGAGAGCAACTGGGGCTGGTCTTGCAAGAAAGCCAGTCTGATCCACAATAATGTGGGGATCACTACAGTTATCACACTTCATCCTGAGATTAAGTCTCTCGGCTTAAGGTCTTTCATGGCTATCAGTCAAACAGGTGTTGAGACATCTGAAACACTTAAGCAACAATTAGCCAGTTGAAAAGTTTGTTTTTATGAAGTAAGTTTCTGTTTTGTTTTGTTTATTGTGGGGTTTTTTTTTTTTTTTTGTATCGCTGTGCTGGTTGAACAGTGGTGTCCTTTGGTGTTCATCAGATTTTTCACTTTGTTCAGTCTGACTTGAGGACAACGTCTGAGCCAGAGCTGGTCCACATATGGCTTCAAGACGTGGGCTACAAATAACCTCCTGATAGAGGCATTTGCTCTTGTTTTGGGTGACTGCTGCCAACCAGAATCACATCAGGTGCACTTGGAAAGATTTGGATGTGAACAACCCGGAATCTGACAACATTTATGCCACGGCTTGAGTGGTTTTGGGCGACTACATGAATCATCTAACAAGGAGTCGCTGGTGCGGGGCAGGAATCGCCGACTGTCTTTTACATAACTATATAAACCATGAACTGAAGTAACATCACATGTCTAACAATGCGGTGACGCTTCCTCAGAACTTCTGTGTACGGAAAAGTCAGAGTCATCCTCGCTCCCTTCAAGGAAGCTTTGAGAGCTCTAAATAAAAGCATATGTGCTGCTGAACGCACTCCAAAGGTTCATTCACGGGAATATCTTGTGGTAACTGCTACTCTGTCACTAAAGCTTTAAGAAGCTGCCAATACAAAGTGCCACGAACGTTTGTGTGTGTGCAAGTGTGTGTGAGTGGGTGGGTGGGGTGGGAGGACATCCCACACTGGCTGGCTCTCAGGTCCCATAAAGCCTCCACAGCTTACCACATGCAGCACAGTCCGTGTAGTTTACACAGGAAAACAGATTTCACTGCAACAAGCCATCAAACGTGATGATGTGTTGCGTGTGGGGAGAAGTGACTCTGTTCTCTGAGGTCAGATTTTTTTTTCCCTCTCAGAGCGAGCCTGCTGTAACATCACAGGGAAAAGATAAGGCTGTCCAGCAGAAGAGTGGAAGGAAAGAATGAGGAGAAAGGGTGGAGGGATTTTTTTAAACAAAAAAGGGCTTTTTAAGATTTGAAGTTAGATTTACGGCCGTGTGTGCACATGTGATGTCAGAGTTAAAAACTCCTTGCTTTTCAGGGAGATTAATTCTAAATGCCTTGTGGGAGTTGGGGGAGTAACGGGAATGGCGGCAGCTCAAAGAATGTGAGTGTGTGGATCAGTGGGTGTGTGTGTGTTCACTGGAGGTGCTCAAACAGTAAATGACCTTTTTTTTTTT
>CAEMYA010000074.1:1915658-1935271 GCA_903131615.1 Diplodus sargus | reverse complement strand
TGGCTGAGGCTTTATGGCCTTAATTGTTGCATCACTAATCTGCTTTGATTTTAAGTTATCTATGACTTAATTAAAACACAGTTGCTGAAATCCTCCATCAGGACAGTACACTGCAGACATAACTCGTATACAAACTCAGTTTAGACTTAATTCACTCACCCGCCCTCTGTTCAGGCCCGTTGTGTCTGTGTCTTTACTTTGCTCAGCGACCACCTGATCGGCTCCAACAAAGGACAGAAACACTGCAGGATCCGACAGCACACTGACACACAGGGAGGAAATGTCAGTCAATTACCTGCCATGACATTAAAATACATCACGTACAATTTGAGGGAAATTCAAAGAATTCAAGACGCACTGCCTGATTTCCTCCGAGGTCCATTCTGCGACCACCGAGGCCATCAGCTCATCCAGAAAAGCCTTCTGCTTCGCAAAGTCTTTGAACTGGTTACTGATGAGCACCAGAGCTTCCATCAGTGAACATTTCTCCATGTGAGTCAGGGATGCATCGCTTGAGAACAGCTTCTTCACGTGATTATAAAACATGTCAAAGCACGGCTGGAAGGGGGGGAAAAAAATGACAAACATTTATAGGTGAAATCAATCCACTAAAAGCAAGTATAATCTTTGTGATGATTTTACTTTAACAGGAATACAAGGACATTTACCAAGATGAACTGTGGGTAATCACGGCAAATTTTGATGATGGATGAACAGGCGTGCCTCCTCACGTTCTTTACAGCCCGGGTCCGAGGTGCCTGTAGTTGGAGAATAGTTATTCATTGGTCTGGATGTGAAGGACAAGGAAAAGAGCAGATATCTGGTTCTGTGAGGGAAACTCACCTTGGTGTCCTGACCGACCTCAAACGTGATGGCTTTAAACAGCTTCAGGCACAAAAGAATAAAATACTTTACGGTGAGTGTTAACAATGAAAACACACAAGTTATTAACAAAAGCAAAGTTCCTTTTTAAACTCAAATGTCAGACAATGTTCAGACATCATGAATCACTGTTTACGTGTACGTTTACACAAAAAAGATACATGCACATAAATAAATATAATTAATATGCAGTAATGGATGAAGACTCCACAGACCTTGTAGAGCACCTGTGGCAGGAAGTGCTGTCTTCGTGTAACAAACGGGAAGAGGGCAGAGACGTTGGTGAGCACGCAGGAAAGGATGAGCGGGTCTTTGGTCTCGTAGTTCAGCACGGCCTGCAGCAGCTCCATGCTCTGATCGATGGGCAGCTTCTGCACAGAGCGAGGCAGCGAGGCGGAAAGGGGTCAAGACTTTAAATCGCTATAATCTCATTATTTTGCCCTGCGCACTTTTGTTCTGGTACTTTGAAATTGCTCCCTTTACCTCCTCCTCCAGATTTTTGAAGATCTGTGCGATCATGCACTCCATGAAGACCGTCATTGCGTCCCACTGGACCACTGATGGAGACAGGAGGGAGCACAGGCCCTCAGCACTCTTGGCTGTTAGGGAGCACAGAGGGAAGTCAGGTTTAATTTGCTGTTGTCACTTATACACGTTCCTACATCTGAGCCTGTTGTACCCGAGTGGGTGTTTGCACTAATAAGTCAAATCAATCGGGACTCTTGCCTTGTACAGAACGATCCTAAAACACATCTAAAATGAGTCACTGACGCTCCATTTTTGCTGTGACTATGTGCCGAGATTGAGGATGTACACTTACATGTGGTATCCCCGGTGTCAATAGGGCTGGCGATTTGATACTGTAACCACTCTGCTGCTATCTGGAAAGCCTCCAGAGGAACAATGCGACAGGCAATCCTCACCACCTCTCCCTGCTGCGCTCGAAAAGCTGTGAAGCAAAAACCCACACCATGAAAACCATCATGGGATAAAATAAAGAAAAGTGATCATAAGTAAAGTAAAGCTGAAACTATAATACTTACAATTAAAGAACAAATTGAAGTCCTCATCACTGTCAAAGTCCACACGGGAGTACCCGCAGCTGGGGTTATCATCTCTGGATGGGAATCCAGTCTGGATTAGAAAGACAAAACCTTCAGTAACACGCTATTAGGTTCCCATATGCCCCGGGAAAGGTAGCACTGACATCAGCGGCCCTTTTTCACACAGAGACTCCGCATTTTTTCTGCAGCGAAGGCTCGCCAGTTCTCCGCATTTGTTTGTTCACACAGAACCAAGCAGCTCCGGCGTAAAGCCGCGCCATGACGTCTGTGTGTTTTCAAAGCGTTTCCCCCGTGTCTTCCTGTCAATCTAAACATGTACCGCCGACTGTTTATAATCATATGGATGCTGTTAAAATGTGTCGTAATTGAGATCATGACTCATCAAACATCCTGGAAAGCGGCAAAGCTATGTTTTTTGCTCTAAATTACGTAATAACATAATCGCCATCAGTAAACAGGGTGCTGTCTTGGGATCCTGTTTTCTGGGGGAAAGTTGACAGAAGTCTCGGTCAGGAGGGCTGACGGTCACGGTGATTACCATCGGTTGTAACAACAACAACACAACCGCAGTTGTAACTGTAACAACACCATGCCTCTGGCTTATCCAGTCACACAGGCGACGGCTCGCCTCTGCTGCAGCTCTGATACGACCCTGGACGTGCATCAGAGTCGCAGCAACACCACATCTGAAACTTTCACACAGAGGAGGACGCAGAGAATCGGAGCATGATTCCTGCACTCAAAGGGCAGTGTGAATGGGGCTACCGTCTCACCTTGACTAGATTGGTCATCGATGCTCTTAAGTATTTGATGGCCATCTCCACGACAATGGCTTCCTTCGACAGAGTCTCATGTCTGAACAAAGACCCCCACGTAGCCAGAGTGGACGACTTCAAGAACTGCAAGAAATCAGACAGAATCACAAGAGATCAAACAGCTGAGGGATTCATATTCCACGGATTCACTTGCAGTTTATCTGAAGTTAAGACTACAATAAAAATGTTGTCATCTCACCTGGCTGGAATGTGTGGTGAAGGCTAAAATGGCCTCCATGTACTTGCTGAGATTTGCAGGTACCTCGACTTCTACATCTGAACCCTGTGATGAGAACACGACAGAGAGTGTAAACATGCCTCCTGTGATTTCACATCATGTTCGCGTTGACCAAGACCAAACACCAGGCGAGCACAGGGATTAGTGTGGCCACGTTAGGATGAACTCACCACCAACGAGCAGAGCTGGCCTCCCAGAGCACACAGGACCTGACAGAGCCTCTTCAGGAAGACGTAGCGCCGCTCCACCACCTGCACTGATCTAAAAAAAATAAAAAAAAGGTACAGTGTATACAGAGGGATTTAAGTCACAGCCGCATGAAATGAATAAACTGTTTTTACATCAGTCTGTGTAGATGCATGTGTGTCACATTACTTACTGTGATTCAGGGGACTTTTTACATATCGCCAGTCCGTCAGCTGACCTGTAATCAGACAAAAACCATCAGTAACAGTGACATGGGTTGGTTGAAGCCTGTGAAGACTGACGGAGAAAAGCAGTTGTACTCACTGGGCTCCAGAGAGGATGTAGTGGATGGCCACATCATCAAACAGCAACATGAACGGCTTCCTGTCCTCCAGCTTGCCCTGCGGCAGAATAACACAGTTGTTAACACATGGTTTATTATTGGTATTATAACGTAAATAGCAATTTTAAAAAAATGTCATGGTTGTTACTGAGCATATTGTCACATGACTCATCTGATATACACTTGAATCAAGGTGCTGAGTTAAAAAAAAAAGTGCACAACATGAAACAAAAAGGAGCACACTGCAAAATTTAGGGCTGATAATGTGAACATGGAATGGGGATAATGTGAGCGGCCAACTCAACAAAATACACAACACAAGTTCTAATCATTTTAAAGCAGAACTGTGCCACATCACGTCTTTAACTGTGGCCTTTCAGCGCGCAGTTTGCTCTGCGACTCACCTTTCGGCTGATGGCGATGAGCAGACACTCAGCTGCCTCCAGCTGCAGGTCCGGTTCGCTCAGCAGCAAACACAACATCTCCAGCAGGTGACAGTTCCCAGAGGTGATGTACACCAGAGACACCCAGTCTATGTAGCCGGCGAGTGTATTCAGCGTGGCCACGGCGACTCGACAGTGAGCTCTGGCCTGAATGTGGAGAGCAAAGAGAGAGACGCTTAAGTCGATCAATGGATTTACATTCACAAGTACTTCATTTTAGAGCAAATGCGCAACGATATATCCTCACCTTCAGTTCATGTCCGGGTGAACTTTTCTGGATTAAAAGAAAAACATACATGACACAAATATTACAGTCACTGCACTGTTGAATCTTTCCTTTTTGAGAAATATAAATCAAAAAGGTAATAACCATGATTGTACTGATCATTTAATCTCATTGCTTCTTATTACTACTAACTAAAGTTATAGCCGCACTGACCAGTTTACGGTAGTCCTCCACATTTACGTGCAGGATGGCCATCATGAAACTGAAGATGCTCTCCATGTTTTGGGTGAGCGTGTGCTGGATGTCTCTACGTCGCTGGGTGGGCAGCGTCTGGAAGGTGATGACGTCCTCGGCCAGCCTCAGCAAGATCAACATCACCAGCTCCGTCTGTGCCTCCTGCGACAGCAACAGGTTCATTTTAGCCAGACTACATGTCGTTCATGCCAACAGCAACACATTGCCGTGGAAAGGCCAAGAATAAAGTTTTGCGCCGATAAAGTAGCGAGCGGAAACCACGTTTAAGTTCACAGATGCTGAAGGATGATGTTATCCACCAGTGGCCGGGGCTTGACACGACGACACATGAAAATGAGTATGACTCATCTTTCTTGGTACTGATTTGCATGCGAGATCCTACGTAATCCTATTCAAATTGCGTGCTAGCCGGCGATCAGATCATCAGATGTCAGATCATTCCCCGCACTGTGCAAGATACTCACCCCCTGGCTAGTGAGCGCCTCCATCTCTTTCAGCATGTCGGGCCAATGCTGAGGCCATTCCCTCTTTATCATTTCCACTGTGATTCGTGACAGGACATCTTTGATGTGACTCTCCTCCTCCAGGATAGAATGAGTGCCCTGATGAGACACAGCACAGGCGTCGGAGATCAGACAGACTTTAATTTCATGTGGATTATAAAACAGATGTTTATGTGTCGTTAACAGCCTTAAGCATCACACTTACTTTTGATAACAGCTGCATGGCACACTCCTTCAGCTGCACTTTCTCTTGCTGCTGCATGTTGTTCCATCTGAACCTGCAGGGACACCGAGCTCTCTCTCAAATACATGCTTCTCCCACCGTGCAGTTATTGATTACTCCTGATTTATGACGGTTATGTCACACTCACTTGATGACGTGCTCCAGGATTTGCAAACCAAAGTGTCTCACTACAGCTGGCTGGGCTTTGTCGGCTAACTGTAAGCCACATGGGACACAGAAGGCGCTGGTCTCTTTAAATTCCTCGCAAAACTGTTGTGAGAGAATAACGCCCGTCACGTTACAGACACGCCACATGAAATCAGCACTCAGACTTCTACACGTCATTACTAACGGTTAATATTACTGCACACATGCAAGTTGTCAGCGCCAAGAGGCTACAAGCAACAGCAGCCACTGCAACATTACAGTAAATAGTTATACAGCAGAAAGCTAACCTAACAGCTAGCCATCTAAGCTAAGGGTAAAGTTGTGCTTAGCAACCCAACTAGCTAGCCGTATTAAATTAACTTTTACATTTTATAACGCTGAGCAGGACCACCATCATCAAACCATATGTTACCATTACTATGAATGAATGAACGTGAGTCGACAGTGAATGTGGTGGTGAGGTGATAATCATGGCATACACCGGCTAGCTCGCAAAGCATCTGGCCATCCTCATTAGAAATTTAGCATACGTTAACTAACAAAAAGCAAACAGTGCGAGCAGTGCTGGTACAGCTAGCTCCACTGATAGACACTGACTTTTTATTTGGCTACGTCGCCACTTGAGCCTACTTTACTAAATGACAAGCTCAGCTAACTAGCACCTAGCTAGCAATCCATAACGATGCTACCTTTAGGGCCTCCAGTCGGTAAATTTGGCTTGTTTCTGCATCCATCATCACATTCACAGCTTTGATAAGCTGCTCACACATGGCGGCCCCCTGGTCAGCCATGACTTCAGGTAGCGTCTTGCACTCAGTTAAGGCGAAAGCGAAGGGCTCCCTTATGCAAAGCACCTGCACAACAGTGAGCCGCGCACGCTCAGGGAGGTACCAACGTGCACAGAGTGTGCCGCATGCGTGTTTGAACCTCTGGCTCGCCGTCGGATGGGAACTCTGGGAGTTGTAGTCGCCATCTTCAAACGATCGTCTATGCTAGGAAAGAGGTGTCACTTCTGAATGAATTCAAAAGGGTATCTATCTCATAATGTCTATTTAATTTAATATTAGATGGTTGATGTTCAATAGTAAGATGATCTCTGATCTAAACCTTTCGCAGAAGCGGCAAGACAGCTCTGTCAAATAGAGATAAAGATAAAGATGTAAATAAAATAGCAAAGTAGACAGTAAAATAAAATAATAAAGTAGACAATAAAATACAATAATAAAGAAGACAAGTGTTCAGTATATACATAAATACATATAGATACACATAGATGCACATATATATGGATATAAATATATATATCCATTTGCATATTACATGAAATTATACTATATCAGTTTAGTAATACATACAGTATGTGTATATATGTATGTTATACTGTTTATTGCATTATGTACTGATTCATAACTTAATATTGTGACCCCTCTCTAACTTACTTTGTGTCTTGTTTTCCTCCAGTTGACTGGCTTCCTGGAGAGCCGGCAGATAATGTGCTGTCAGAGTCGGTTGGCTCCACCTGCAGAGTGTGTTATACAAGGTTATAAAACAGCTGATTGCACGGTGTGCGCTCTCTCTTTAGTGGCTGAGCAGCCTGCCGACCACATGGTCTAAACCTCACAGTAGTTTGGTTTTGTGTTGTTTCTTTTTATTTGATACACACACACACACACACACACACACACACACACACACAGACTTCGCTCAGACACACACACACTCTACACCACTGATCAGACATTACTTCATTATGAGTTGTGTTTAGTTCAGTAAAGCCTTCATTCCCCTTTCAGGAAAGTATGGACTCTCTCATTTGTCACAGTCTTTGAGCCAGGTTTGTACGTTTACATTTTACATTTAGGGCATCAACGGTTAACCAGATGCTTTTGTCCAAAGCGACTTGCAGTAATTCATACGTTCATACACTAAGGCGGTGGCTGCCATGCAAGGTGCCGACGAGCACATCGAGAGCAGTTTGGGGTTCAGTATCTTGCCCAAGGACACTTCAAAACGCAGACCAGGGGAATTGAACCAGCACCTTTCCAACTACAAGACGCTGGCTCTACCCCTGAGCCACAGCCGCTCATTGTAATAATGATAAAAAAGAGAACTCCAATTATAAAATCATATTATATTACATGTTGGTGTATTGTTACAGCTGGCGATGTCAGAATAGTTACATATACATATTAGTACATAATATATACATATTACAGTTACATATTACACTTATACACTTGTGCTGACTTTGCTGTAGCTGCTAATAACACTACTCTGTCACTTTGTTCAAAAAGCATTTTACTACTAGTTCAATTACAATAGCAGCTGTGGGAAGCGTACATGTATTGCTATTCTCTGTATTGTTTTTAGTCTGATTGCTTTTTCTGTTGTAATACTTGTTTTTATTTTCAAATACTTTTTTCTTTATGTTTCTCTATCTATCTGTACTTAATTCTGTCACTGTGCTGCCATAATGCCCAAATTTCCCCTCTGGGAGAAGGAACCTAAGAAAGAAGGAAGGGTCATTAGGTCACTGACTCTTGCTTTGGGGGCAGACTGTGGTGACAGTTGTGATGATGTCAGTGAGAGATGCATTGAGAAACAAACTAAAACCTAACATATCTGCATTATAGTCTCTTTCACAGAGCAAGATTCAGTGACATAATGATTCTTCCTGCTTCTGAAGGTTCCTTGTCTGGGTAAAGACTATCTTGTTATCACAAGCTTTCAGATAGCAGAAATAATAAATGGCCGCTGCAGATTTGGACGTCCCATAAAACTTCAAAGGTAAAATAAGTCTAAGGTGACCATATGTTCGTTAATAAGTTAACAAATCGTGAATGAATATGTGAGTTCTGCTGTTACCTGATGACGCTCCCTGCCATAGCTCCACCCACTTCAACTTCAGCTTTCAGCTTGTCAAATCCAGGCAGAGTGAGACCTCTTACTTTCCACCGATGCAACTCACTTTGCTCCTTACTTTGAATATAAGTTATATTTGCTGCTAAGACTATTTTCGTCTAACTGAACGATGTCGACCCACAGTATACATGGTAGGAAATAAGCCTTTATTTCCGAGTAATGGTTGGAAACGGTTCAGTTTCGTGTTGTCTAGCCGGTGGGGGTGTTTTCTGATCCAGAACGGGGCGGAGCCTGAATTCCAAAGTGGAATGAGTTTCCTCTCGATACGTCACTCTGGGATAGGCTGCGAGCTACCGAGCAACCCTGTCAGTCAACGGGATATCGGGTTGGTTACCTTCGCGTCCTGGGGTAAGAAAAAAAACCTTTAAAATATCAAATAATTCCCACATAGTTTCATAAATTGTTCTGGTGGTAGCGTACTTAATAAACCCGAAGGGTTTCTAGCAGTGCCTCGCGCTCCCAACGAGCCGTTTGAAAGTTCCTGGCGATGCTCTGAGAACTACAACGGAAACTTTTGTCGTGAAGGCCTTGTTATTTGTTGCAACAGGTCCGCGACACGGCACGCAATTAACATGAGTGTGTAATATATGGGTGAAATATAGTTTGAACTGATGTAAAAACGACGTGCTGTATTTTTTTGTTTTCTTTTGTTTTCTTTAAATGCAGAACGGGACCCCCGAGCAGGAGAAAGTAGCCTTGCCCATCGCGGGTTTAGGCTCGAGGATTAAAGTGATCGCCAGTCCTATAGCTTTCGTCGAAACTGCCAGTGGAGATTCATGCTGTGCTGCTTAGCTAAATGCGGTACGAAGCTAAAATGATGCCGGTGAGTTCATATTTTTTAATTCTCTTGGCTAACGTTACAAGTTTCAGCCTTGTCTTATGGCGCAGTGTTCCTTGTTTTTCGACATTTAAAAAAAAATCGCCGCACTAACCCCCTGCAATGTTACCACTGTGTGTTACCTGGACATTTAAATTGACGTGGCAAGTAGATGCGGCTGCTCCTCTGTGTCAGGACTATGGCAGCACAGGCTCCTGTTGTGAAGTTTATTACCTGTGACAGCTGTGTGAGTGTGTGATGTGTGCATGTGGTTATAAGTTACGTCATTTATGTGCTTTCTGAGAGATAATTCCGCACATACACGGTTACCTTAGTCGAGTTCCTCCTGCGTCAAAATGCCTTTAACAGCATCTAGATCCAGTTTTTTGTTTTTTTTATATACAGTTGACGTTTACCTGACAGGACGGTCATTAACGTCACTGTAGATGCTCTGATTCTATTCAGCTGTACGCTTTGTTTACATGCACACATCCACCCTGCTCATAACACACAACAAGCAGACGGCATTTGCCAAGTCCTGCTGGCACGAAGCTAAACTCAGCTCTGGACTCCTGCCATGTCATCACCATCATCACCATCATCATCAGAGGTCCATAAGCTTTTGCTGCAGTACCAGGCTGTATGTCTCAGCACTTCTCCGATGTGGGTAGAGAGGGCAGCAGGACAGTGGTCTGTGTGAGAAACGGAGAGAAATTACCCAACCAGCAAATTCTTACAGTGACAAGATCTAAAGTAAAACTGGCACAGGATCAAAAGTTCAAAGAAGTGATGGCTGTATTGGTAACTTTTAACTGTTTAACTCTAGTAGCATTTTTATGTCTTGAATTTATTTACTTGTGAATGACGTGGCAGTTAAGCCAAAGGAATGAATTCTTGAATTATTAATCCGCAGAGATGCAAAGAATATTTGATCAGTTCTCAACTATTAAATTCCGCCCCAAATACTCTGATTCCAGCTTATTAAATGTGAATATTTTTCTGGTTTCTTCACTCCTGTATGGCAGCAAATCAAAATTCTTTGGGGTTGTGGCTGTGGGAAACACTGATCGACATTTGACAACCATTTCTCTGGCATTTTATAGACCAAGCAACTAATCCATTAATCCAGAAAACAATTGATAGTTTAACTATGAAAATAATAGAGCCCGACCAGTATTTGATTTTTGGTGCTGATAGTGAAATCTGAAGCTAAAAATTGTTATAGTGATATTGGCTGGCACATATTTTGCACAGATTCCACAAATGTGGTTATCAAGCATTTTTGACAAAGATATGTAACTGAGGCAGGATATTTTACAATTCAACATAAACCTTACTGTCTAAAATGGCATCAGTATACCGTAACTTACTTGACTTAGTAGGAATTTAATAATCATAGATTATCCCAAGCATCCTTTTTCTGCAAAATAATTCTTAAAACAAAAGTTTTCATATTGGCACCTATTAAAACATACTGTATACACCGATACTAATATATCTTTGAGAGCGGTATTTGCTGCTGTATTTATGTATTGATTTTTTTTTTTATTATTCGTTACTCTGTAAAATTTCATATAATAGTGATAAGTTACCTTTATATGGTTCATTTGGACAAAACATTAGTGTATTGACTTTACAATGATATAAAACAACAGCAAATCCTCACATTATATAAGCTGTAACCAAAGAAGGTTTTGCTTGGTAATTGACTCGCAAGATCAGCCTGTTGTCGATGCAATTGTTTTAAAAGCAGTGCTGTTTCTGGACTAGTTGACAGGATGTTTAGTTGAAAGAGTAAAGGAAATGGGTCACTGTCGGAATTACTGGAATAAGCAGTGTATTTCCCTCAGCTTCTCTGGATAATTCTGGATCTGTGTGTCTTGAACAAACATGCAGAAATCGACAGAGTAACACTGCTAGTGTTGACAATGATGTTAACAACTAATGAAAAATCCAGTGTAATCCTCTGTGGAAATAGACTCATCTTCTGCTAATGTTACCAATCTCTGCTCAGACGCGTGCTTCCCGTAAAACAGCTTGATCAGTGAATTAATCATCTTAGCTGTGTAGACAGTCGTATCGGGATGACTCCTGTCTGGTGCGTGACCTCAGTCTGCTGCTGGCACCTAGTCATTTGTTATCACTAAGCTCCATTCTCGAGGACACCAATTTGAATTGTCACCCTTACATGTTTTCATACAAGATCTACTTCTTTAAGGGCCATGTGAGACCTTGCTAAGTGCCCCCTTTATTCCTATTCTGTCACGCGAGAATATATTGTGTTTGTGTCTGAATGAGATACAGCTTCTGGCGTTCGCCTGATAAACACAAAATGGCCTCTATAAAACCATGGCTGATGCAAGGTATTGTCTTAGAAATGACACCCATAGCCCATGACCCTGCTTGTACAGGCCGTGAGCTCGGGGGTGGTGAGAATGTAGTGGCGTAATTGCTGGCTGGGATAGTAAATAGGGGGTCACTGTTTCATGAAACAATGAGCTATAGGGACTCTTTAACAGCGTGTTGTGGAGAGCACATTGTGTGTGTGCCTGTGTTGTGGCAGCAGCCCGATAAGGGATGCTCGTCCTTTATTGAACCAAAGCATGGTATAACTCATTTACCCCTCATTTATTGTCATCTCTACTTAAACCAGTCTTTGTTCTGCAGACAATTATTAATGCCTCATTTAGGTTTGCTTTCTCTGCTGGTTTATTAGCCCATTTTTCATTTTGGTGTACTTGTTTTGTCTAGATAAATTATTCACTGAACTATAGCTGACATAGAAGAAGATTAACCAAACTGAAAACAAATATCTTAACATCAAGTCAGGGAAAACTTTCTGCTTTGTTTTGGATGTCAAGTGTTGCAGGAGCAAAACCCATATCACTTCCTCATTCCTCTCCCATGACACAAGTTGCTTGCTGTGTAGATTTTCAAGTAGATAAACTTTTTTTGTGTCTGTCGTGCATTATTTATTTAGCTTTGTTTTCTTTGGCCACACGCACACATTGGTACTATGTCTCAGTTACACCACAGCAGAATCTCACAGTTGCTAGACTTTGTGGTGGTGTTATAATGGTGGGAAAATGAGATGATGCTCTGAGAAGCCTGATTTTGCTGTGTGTGTCAACAGAAACCTGAGCAGGCTTTCTCTGAGGCCACAACAGGCTTTGTTTTTTGCTCTGTGGGAGAGTATGTGGTGGTTACGTAAGCAGACGGTCACATCAGTGAGAACCAATGACCATCAGGGTTAATTTTCTGACTTTTATGTGGAGAAAGAGAGTCAAATATAAAAATTACAGTAGGCTTGTGATGACAACTACAAGCCTACTGTAGTTCATAGCTTCATAGCTCTGACTACTTTAACATGTTGTACACAAGGCTGACTTAATCACCAAAAGGCAGAACAAAGAACATTTGCTGAGACAATTGATGATCTTTGAAAGAGGCTAAATAATTGGCTTGATGCTTCCTTTTAGACTGTCCAGCACACTAAGGTCTCAGTATCAGCATTAGGGCTGTGCGATATGCTCAAAAAGTGCTTTATTTTGTGCTTATTTTGACAGCTATTTCGATTGCAATATAATTCATGATTCTTATGGATGATTACATTTTACATCACAGTGTTTAATGTCATTGAATGTTTATTGGCATCTGGATGACAAGCTTTGTAGGCCAGAGCATCTCTGCAGCACTATAAAATGTCATTTGTCAATGTCACTGTTTTGTAACACATTTTACCCTTATAAGGTGATAGCAGTTATTTTGCAGTTAATGTGCAGCCCCAATCAGCATCACTCACATAAGCCAGTTTTTTTGGAGGTAGCACACCAGAGTCACCTAAGCAGGTACTGATGACCCACCTTGATATATTGAGTGACTCAAATCTGTTAGGTACCCAGGTGAAAAGTAGAATTCCACATTGAAGTGGTAAGACCCCCTATTCAAGCAGCGAGGGCTTTATGACACCATTGTTTAAGGATGAAACACCAGTCTTGCCATGGGGAAGAGGGAGGCCATCAGAAGTATACCAGGGGTGGTCTGGGAATCAGCTTTCAAGGAAACTTGTGGCTGTTTTTGACCAAAACAGGAACTGAGATAAAGCAAGATCTAAACTGAGGAACTAATCAAAGATTCCTTTTGGGCCATCCTGTTTGCACTTCTACCACATCTGAAGAGCCATGAAGATAAGATAAATTAGACTGCCCAACAGACAGCATTGTTTTTGCATGTGACAACAACAAAACAGCTGCTACGTTGTTCTTTATGATCTATCTGTGCGACTGATTTTTGAATGGATGTTCTCCTGCTTTACATGTTTGTTTAATTGTCAAAGATTTATTGATATTTGAAAATGAATGTATTTCACTGTTGGGAAGACAGCCAGTGCATAAAACTTGGCTGTCTAAGCAATATATGACCAGAGAAAACAAAGTAAAAGGTAGAAAACCTACAAAAACAGAATATACTACAATGGGTTGTGCTTTGTCCACCAGCTAGTGTCAAACAGTATTGTATTTAGGTAAGATATTGACAATGAACAAGGTTGTGGTTCGTTCTTGACCAGCACTTCCTTGTTTAAGACTTTGATCCGTTTTCACAGAACAGAAACAAGACAGTTCGATCAGAGTTTGACTCCATCCGACTTTACTTTGTGTCCGTGGATCCATGCTTGCAAAATGCGGATAAATCTCCATTTGATTAAACGACCGGAGAATCAGCCAGATTACATGTTTTACGTCATTTCGAGGGTTTTAGCCTGAGAAAGAGTTGGGGCTGTGGGTGCAGGCAAAATTGAGAGAAGTTTACCAGTGTTCAGTTGCATGGACTACCAACATTGTAGTGATACAAAGCTGGTTAAAAAGTCTGTCTAAGGGACTTTTGCAGGGACACTATTGCCCAGGAACTTAATTTAGGTCCTCTAGTCAAAATGTGGAGAGTATAGACAATGATTCAGTCCCAAAAAGGTTCCTGAAAAAAGAGCTTTTGTACTCTCCCTCCTTCAATCATCCAGCCTCCTGCTTCAACAAGTCTCTTTTGCATATGACAGATTAAACACCACAAACACGTCATTCAGTGTGCATTTTGTCAGGATGCCAGTTAGGGTGTCTGCCACATTCAGAATCTCTATCTCTTGGTTTTTAGTTTCCCCTCACGAGATAAATGTTGGTAAAAGATTCTAAAGGTTCTGTGAGCGTGTCGCTTTTCAGTTATTTATTTATATAGCACTGTTAATTAAGTTTGTGTATTTTATACTGATTGTAAAATCCTCCGTTTTGCTGCAGGCTTTTTGTTCCCCTGAATAACTTTATCCAGCTGTCGAGGGCTTGTAAAAAAGACACATCTTCTCCCTTCTGCTCCATTATGACTTCCATTTCCGTTATCTCCCAGATAAGCCCAGAGGAGGAACTGTCTCATCACGTAGACCAGGACTGAAGGAGTATGGCAAGAGTGCAGATTATAAAGTGATAGGCTAAGTACTGCAGTGCAGACAGGGAGAGAAGGTTGTCCTGATCGAAGAGTCGCAGCCCGCTGCAGCTTTAGTGTGTTGTAAAAGCTGCTTGGTGTTTTTTCTCAGTGTTGCAGCTGAATGAGGCTACTGTGTGTTCTGATTTCCTCTGCATTTGTTACCTCTGACCTTTTCTCCCTCACCCCCTAATGTCAGCACAAAGAAAGTGAGGGCGAGTGAAAGAGGGACGAAGAGGAATAATACCATTAGGGAGTTTTCTGCTGCCTCGTCTTTTTGAAGGACTGCTACACTGGAACTGTGTCAACTCTTTAAGCTGTGGCAGGACAAGCACCGAGATGTACACGCAGGAAGATGATGCTGCAGTGTCTTACAAACTTGCCGTAATCAGATTCAGAGGTGACTCCCTCAACAAGACCTATTTGCTTAATTCGCTTAGCACAGCAATATCTGTAATTGAAATTGTGCATGTGGAGAAGGCCTAGCAGACCTAAGGTGAGACCCTTGAGGTATGGTCAGAGATACGGTGCCTGTTATCTCTGCTGCTGTCACTCTGCCCAACACCGTCCAATTTCCCAGTTGTCGCTTTTCTCCCCTCGGCATTATATCAGATGTTGTGTATACGCCCTAGTCAATCCCAGCGTATTATATCAAGCCTGTCTGACACTCTGTCTTATTTGATCTGACTACATCCTCACCCCTCGAGGGCAGATGTAGTCTGAACTTGGTTTGCTGCTCATAGAGAATAGTTTTATAAAACTGTACTAAATTAACTGGTGTGTATTCTTTAACGCACTCTCTGGTATTGTGCTCTTTTATTTTTGGAGCATGCTGTAGGTCTTAACACTGTTAACACTCTTCATGAATATTCATGGTTTTAATATTCTTCTATCAGCAAGAGGTTGTAATTAGGTCTACCTGGGACTACAGTGACTATAATATGCATGGGTTTACAGGTTTTTTTTTATTTTTATTTTTTTAGATTAAACAGGCTCTTGGAACAGTACGACAAACTGAAATATTATTCTGATTATTCTTCACAACTGTCCACAACAGGGTTAACCTTTTTAAGGAAATTCAAATAGAAATAGAAATAGTGCTGGAACTAGGGCTGTGTCCTATGGCCTTAAGGTATATCTTGAAATTTTGAAATCTCCTTAACAATGCTTGATAAATTCTATGATCGGACAAAAAAAGTACTTCAATATTGCGACAATATTGCAGTGATGACTATTGGTACTTTCCCAAAATATTAACACAGTGAGATTTTTAGTGAATGATTGTAAGTAATGTGAATGTCCAAGTGGGTAAAGGCAAGTATTAGATCACGTAGAACACTCTGATAATTTACATCAAATTACTGTAAAGAAGCCTTTTATACCAGGACACTTATCCCATACTATCAAGAGATAATGATATCCAAAAGCTTATAGCTTACAGCTCAAGTAGAGAGAAACATAATGGACCAATCAAAGGCACTTCTATTGTATGAACTGATTTGAGTAGAAATTCAGTTACTTGCCAATGCTACAGAGAACATCAGCCAAGATATTTAATTGGATTTCCTTTTAAAACTCCAGACTAAGATAATGAATTGTTTCCAATGTTGCTGTGGGTGTTTTTAGCCGTACTGATGTGAATTCCAAGTGACGTGATGGGCTTTCATTCGCAGATTATCCTTATATTGCAGAGTAATTCCATTACGGTACAATCAGTCCCTTGTGATTTGTCCATTCTTGGAAACGGGAAACTGCAGTGGCAGACAGTTTTGATCACTCTTAACTCAATATGGGGGAATTGCATTTGGACAATGATCTTGAAAGTCTAATGCAGTAGAATTGACCCTCACAAGGAGAGAATGGAAGGTTATGCTAGAACACATGGATGGATGTTTGAAGTAGCATCGTCCAGGCATTTGTGTAACAAAACATTTTCTTCCGCAATAATTTCCTGTAAACTGCTCTATTCACTTGCAACACTTTATTGCTGTAATGCACATGTTCGTTATCTGGACGATCAGTGGGAGTGCCACACGCACACGCACACACACACACACTCACATCGACGCAGCATTCCTTCCTGTAATTGGCTACGGGTACAGTGTTGATTTTTAAACTCAAGTCATTTCGGAGTCCTCTGTCTACTCTAAACAACTGGAGAGGCTTGAAAAGCCAGTTCCCTTCAGGCCTGAAATCAATGGCATCTGCTTCAGGACCCCTCTGGCTTTAATGGGAGAAGGTATCCAAATTACACAGTAAAGGGCCAAATCAGCATCTTTTTGGAGGTAGGCTTTATAGCTGATATCTTTTCTGTAAAGTGTATTGCAGAATAGCCCTGCATCTCCCCACAGGGGACTGCAGCTTATTTAACTTACTAAAGCACTGAATTGTTGACAAAGATGCCTGTTTCCTTGCAATAACCTGGAACAACTGTTAGAGTTTATCTTTGTTTCTCCACGTTTCTCTTTCTCAACCTCTCGGCCCTTTTCAACAGGGTAGGTCAAGTACATGCTGCCAGCTGCAGTCACTCTCTTCCTTCAGAGGATGTGTTCTTATTACAGTGTCTTTTGTTTGAGGGTTTGATGTTGCAGCCTTTCATCTCTGAGAGACGCACTTACACGTCTGTGTTATTGTGTCTACAACAGATATTCCTAGTCATTATGGCTGGGAGATATGGCCTTTAAATAATGCAATATTTTTAGGCTATATCCTACACAATGTACGTCTCTGTATTTTGAAATCTCATCAAAAGCACTTGAGAAATATGTGGACCAGGCGATGACCTCGAATCTCAGTATTTTTGAAGAAATACCTCAATATGTGTATTGGATTTATTCACCTTAAAACCAGGTAATGAAATATGAAATTTGCTAATGAGAATGAACTCGTGCCTTCTCCTGGTTCTTGGTTACACAGAAGGATATCTCCTCTTAAACTTAAGGCAAAGAGGCTGCAGGCTTTTACATTTAAGCTTACTATTGTAATACTGAGCCAGTAGTCTGTTGAAAGGCTATATTTTTATATAGAGGATTAATTTAATCCCAGAGATATAGCCCCAATGACCTAGCCTTATAGCTGCTCTGCTTTGAGAATATCCACAGTGCATGCTGCAGAGTTAAAAGGCACATTTCTCACATCTTTGCACTGGCTATAATTGTCAGTTTGCAATTTTGAGCTGTCAGACCAGTCCCCAAACCCTACGAGACAGCTTTGACTTAGCTGATGCTGGGACAGAATTAGAAATCTATCGCTATGATAACGAACCACAGCAGCAGAGACAGCTCGTCCCCTTCTCCTTCCCCGGGGCGATCTCTTTGCCCTGTCTCAGGTAGGAAGAAAGTGCCATTCAGCACTTGTTTCTGTCATTCACCCAGATAGACAGAAGGCCAAGTGTAACAGATTTTTGTCAGAAGTTGTCATATAAACTTCCAATTGTCCCTGCTGAGCTCTCTGGTGTGCAAGGCTACCTATGATGAGGCTTTCTAATAAGGTGTTGTGTTACTGTTTTGTCTATATTGAAACAGGTCTATCAGGCTGTTATTGAGCTTTTTAATTAAACCTGCTGTTGTATCTATGAATATTTTATGAACTCTGAAGTTGTCTGATGAGTCAAAACAAGGAGTCAGGGCACTCTTCTCACCTGTCTGTCTAGGCAGACCACTTGACGCAGTCTTCTTTCCCCTTAATCAAGCTAAAAGGGGCTCTGCGGCAGGACTTGAGGGAATTTCATATTATACTCACTAGACTTTTTCTAATAATGAAGCTTCATGTTAAAATGTCTGTTTTTGTGTTTAAATATACACATGAAATTAGCTAGTTTACTGGTCACCTAATTATGAGAACTGGATCTGTCATTTTCAGGAATCCTTCTTTTCAGCAATATTATGTATCATGATGGAAATTTTCCTCAAAGCAATACTAATATGCAAATGTGTATGAGAATTGGCCTGATTAGCTCAATTAATTTATGTGTATGTATAGCACATGTGTGCAATATACTAACCCATAAGCAGTGACCGCATGCATTAGCCGATGAAGGTCAGCAGCAAAGTGCTAACTCATCTAGATCGGGGCGAGGACTGGGTCGTATGGTGGCCCTGGATCATTAACTTTAGTGCTGTGAAGAATTGACTGTCACCAGTGAAGGCATCCCCCCCCCAGATTTCACTCCCCTCCCATCAGTGTTTCTGTCTTCTCACTCTCTATCCTGCTCTTTCCCACCCTCCACCCTCCTCCCCTCCCTCGCTCTGTTGTCTCTCTTTCACTCTCCAAATATTAACAGGGTCATTTGAATGTCCTACATTGCTGGGAAGTTGTGATGATGTCAGCTGCTCTGCGCTGATCTCTGAATGGCTCTTATACTGAATGCAGACTCATGAAATTGAGACCAGCTAAGGTTATCTTTTAATAACCAGCTCTAAAAGTGTAATTTACTATAAGTTGCGTATTTATTAAGTTCTCAACTACATACAGCAAACAGTAAAACTGTCATGATTAGCAGACAGGAAAGGAAAAGTCTTTGTTTTGTTTTTTTTCCCCAGGGTGGTCTTCCACCACAGCTATTAGCTATTAGGTTTTCTATAGCCACTGACGAACACAGCTGTTTCTAGCTTTCTGTACTGTAGATTACTGACAAGAATGAGTCACTGCTGACTTGCTCTATTGATGGGGATCTTTCATTTACATCCCTTTGGAGCAAACCAGTTGAATCAGGTCCTCTGACTCAGACTACTACCCCTTGATTCAGCCTTCACCTCATCACCGAGAAAATAACAAGCCTTCTCTTGTCGTGTGTGTGTGTTGCCAGGGAGATTTTAAGAGTAAACGTGTCACCAGCCCAGTCACTCTGTAAGCTTCATTTGAAGCTAAGGGGAATAAAGCCACTTATCTCAAGGCTGTTGTCTTTTTGCTTGGGGCACTCGCAGTTGAAAAGCAACTTAAATACATTTGTTTCTGCACCACCGCTGCAGCTGCTCCTCATGCTCGCCCCCCAAGCCCTTTGTGCTCGTGACCCCACTGACCTGATGTTCCCACCATTCCCCCTGTAGGCACCGCGCCGTTC
>CAEMYA010000074.1:1884157-1915499 GCA_903131615.1 Diplodus sargus | reverse complement strand
AAGGACACAAACAATACTATACTAACAATTATACACTTTCCAGGTTACTAATACTTGCTCTTGTTGTAGTTGCACCATGCCCTAGGATACCTTTTTTATGATGCAGGTTTTATTATAGCCTTATCGAAGCTGTCACTCTTTGCGTGTGATAAGATTAGAGCATATTCCAGCACCGCCCTAAGAGCCTCTGTGTATAATATGTAGGTGTATGCTTCAGAGACACTGTATTTACTTTCATGCCATCAGTGTTTTAGAGTATCACATTTCACTCCCAGGCGTGTATTTTTGAATTAACTGTCAAGGCTTTAGTTTGACATGGGCCTACTTTCTGTTATTGGATTGGACTCCCAATGCCTATTATAACTATAATGATGAATAATGCACACGTATTGAAATGAGAATTTCTTTAACATGTTTGTAAGCATTACACTAGCTGTCATAGTTTCAGTTTGGCATGCCAGCATCTTCTTGCCATCACAGCTCAATTTTCTGCCCAGTTCCAGTGTGTTTATTTTTTTTCTGCAGTTGCGGAAGGCTTTCACATTCCACTTCTGTCAGTGACAGCTTCATTGAGACGGTCCATTTCTTGTTTTGATGGTCTTAAACCAGTCTCTACCATCTGTCAGTCACACACTGACATCAGACCCAGAGTCCTCAGTGGTCTGCTCCTTTGGAGAGCTTGGCAGGAGTGTTTTGTGTGTGTGTGTGTGTGTGTGTGTCTGTGTGTGTGTGTGTGTGTGTGTGTGTGTGTGTGTGTGTTGGGGATGAGGGATCTCTCACAGTGGTGACAGCAGTAGTTAGCAGTTCGATGGCGTTGGGAGAAGTGGAATTCTGGGAGCTGATTTCTCTGTTGACACAGGAACGAGGGTTAGGAAACGGATACTACTGCCTGTAGCTCCTTTTCAGACGTGCAATGTGTTTGAATGTTTGAATAAACAGCCATGTCCCTTTAACTTGATCATCTAGATGGTTGTAACATTTTCGTATCACTCTTAACATGACAAAAGTCTTGCTGTGGCAGAACAAGGTGTAGCATGAGAGAGAGAGATCAAATGCACTTCTTGTACTGCCTTCTAAGGTCGTAATACAATTATCAATCCTTTATACTTGAAATCAGTTAAATCATCAAGGAAAGAAAGAGTAGTAGATCCTCTTTTAGTAATCTGACCAACAGTCACGTTTTACATACAGTACAGCATGAGAAAAAAAACAAGTCTGAACACAACATGCTCTGTGCTTGTTTACTTTTAGATTAATTCTCTGTCTAATAACATTAAACTGATGTGACAATCTAGCAGTCATTTTTTTGGAGAGCATCCCTCAGGCTTACAATGATTTAAGGCCCCTCTATCTTGTGCTGTTATTCAACTTTCTCTGCCTCTCTCTCCCTCTTCCCCCCGCTGTCCTCAGATGTTCCTGACTGTATACCTCAGTAACAATGACCAGCATTTTACTGAGGTCCCTGTTACCCCGGAGACGCTTTGCCGGGATGTGGTGGACTTGTGTAAGGAGCCGGGGGAGACGGACTGCCACCTGTCAGAGATGTGGCGTGGATCTGGTGAGTGACGGTGCCAGTCCACTCAGTGTTATCCTCAACACACACTGAGGGACATGAGATTTTAAGTCACATGATGTTTTGGAATATGGCTAGATCCCAAGGGACAGGAGTCACTGTGCAGACACTTGTTTGTCCTCTTCCTTTTAATTAGACGGAAATTGCTTCTCTGAAGTCAGCGCTATATGGAGATTAGCTGTGTGGTCAACTGCCTGGTGATTTCTTTTTGAAGGGCTTATCTCTTTTGGGTCTGCAATGCAAATGAAGCCGAGCCTGTAATCCCTGTAACAAACACAAGCATCTTCGCATTTCTCAGGTGGGAGGGGGGACGTTGAAGATTTCATGCCTTCCCCGAATTTTCCCCATCTCTCATAGTCATGAGGTACTCAGGATCAGAACTCAAGGAGTCAGGCTTCGTAGCTGTTTCCATGGTGATGCTGCCATAAGAGCGAAGAAAGTGCCAATTATTGTGTTTGAGTACTTCCACAAGTACGCTGAAAAGAGACTGCTAACTGCTGAAAAGATTGTCTCATTTTGCAGCCATTTTTCAGACTCACTGCTGACTCCTCTTGAAAACACAGCAGTAGCATTTTGAATAACATTTCTATGTAAAGCTATTCATAACACCCATATTACAGCTGTTGCTGATTTGTTTTGCCGTCATGCTGCTATAATAGATCAGCTTCATTGACCTCTACTTGACTGTAATGTGTCAGTCCATTTGTGTAATGAAATGGTCTTAAGCAGGTTGAAGAAAATGGCTGAGGAATAGCTGATGAGCCTTTTGGCTCCGCACCAGTGGGAATAATTGACAGCACATCACAGTTGTTTTCCCTGAGGTCATTGCTCAGAAAGATCAACGATGACAACGATGCTGATGGCGCTGATGAAATGAACAGAGTTGGGACAGGATTCACAAAGCAAACATCACATGCACAATTGACCTACATTGATATTGTCACTTGTTTTAACCTTGCTTAGCTTAATGTAATAAGACTTTTTCAGTATTGACTTTATGGGTGTGCTTTTGCCTCACACCTGATCATTGACGTGTTTTTATGTGTTCCATATGCAGAGCGAGCCGTAGGTGACGGGGAGAGGATGCTGGATGTGCTCCAACGATGGGGACAGCACAGGGCAGAGGTGCGCTTCTTTCTGCGTCACAATCGAGCTCCAAGCAGGGAATCGGGTAAGTGTCCATCTCCGGCACCCACCCCAACGACACATGCAGTAAATGATGGAGCTGCAACGATGAGTCAATTGGATATTATATAGGATTTACTGTTTTGTTTTTTTGTTGTTTTTTTTTTATCATTTATGAAAGTAAATTAAAAGTATTTGAGTTTTGGATCATAAGCTGGACAAAAGAAACAATTTAAAGACGTATCTGTGTCCCTGGAATTTGTGATAAGCATTTTTCTTATTTTTTTTCTATAGACTAAACTATTAATCCATACATTGTGAAAATAACAAGCAGTTTAATCAATAATAAACATAATTGGTTGAAGCCCAAACTGTTGATTAAGCAGAAGCAAAGATTTCTACAGTCACTTTCTCTCACATAAGAGTCATGGTTTGGAGAAGTGCTGTCCTAAGAGAAAAGTCATTTGGCACCAACGTAGTAAACTCCAGAGATGCCTGCAGCCTCTACAGATAAACACATCCCCTGTTTAAGGCAGCCTGTTTGAGACAGAGATTGAACCAAGCAACCTCACTACTTTATACTACAGAGGTTTGGAAATGGTACTGTTAAGACTGCCTTTTCCAGTAGGGGGCTTTTTATTAGCAGGCTTCAAATCCTTGAACAAGCCTTATTTAGCCGTACTGATGTAGGCCAGGGTGAACGCAGGGTGTCCCAGTGACGTCATAAGCTTGTTACTTTTCAGTTTTCTTAGGAACACAGAAAACTCTAGTATTTTGGTCGTGTGCTATACTCTCAGCCCCCAGTTGCGTAACTAAGCCCTTTTTACCCCTCACAGCTTGAGTCTGGCCCAGGGATTAGATGGCTGTTTTCCCTTCCTGTTATCTTAGCCTGCTCTTGTTTTCCCACACTGTTAGCTTAGCTCTGCTCGGTCTTTGCGACACATTTCTGTAGTACCTTTTACTCTTAGTGAATTTTTGTGAAGATGGGTACGCTACACACTTTGGAAACATTGTTGCACTCAGTCCTACCAGTAGTATTGACTTTGTTAAATGTTTACATTTCCTGGTGCTGAGCAGCCATGTTCTTTCTTAACAGGTCAGAGGACAAGATTTATTCTCTACAGAATTAAGCATGCTCAGTAACTGTCGCTAAATGTCACAATGTCAATTATGGAGCCTCAGCATGGTGTTTTGTTCACACTAACACTGAAACAGTGTATGTATTTAACATGCATACTGTATGTCAAGGGTCATCTAAAACCATTATGCAAGCTAAAGGGCTTTGGTAATGGGCCAAGGCTTTAACGATTGGATCTGGATTGCCAGACCCCCTGTCAAATGGTACTAGCATGATTGGATATAAGTGCATTCATGTACACAGACAAGCACATACACACACACAGTCGCCGCCAGACGCTTATGTATTAGGTTAAACCCTGAGATTATTGCAAGTCACAAAGAGCACTGATCCCAGTTGTTTCCCAGAGGAGCTAAATTCATTCAGCACTGGCCAGACTGTTTAGTGTAGCTTTCTACTGATCTACACCCTCCTCTGCAGCAAGCCCGGAGAGAGCCATACACCTAGGTGTGTACCCTTTGTTTGTCAGAGACAGTGACAGGCTAAAAGGCCAAGCGGAGGTTCCAGTCATTTTTCACAGCTGTCTGTAAAGGCCAGTAGAATGCAGTATGCTGTTTCTTGGCTTGGACTAAACCGATGCAGTCGTTTTTAGATGAAACTCTACAATAGATTGTGATGTCTGATGTCGTATTCTCAGGTGGGTCAAGAAGCTCCGAGCCGAAGAGGAATGGAGTAAAGGGTCCTCCAGACAGAAGAATGGAGAATGGGGTGAGTTCTTCTATACTTTTAGACTATTTGAAATATGTTTGGCAGGATGTTTCTCTCTTACAAGGCTTTTTACTGTACCTTGTTTGGGTAGAATTACTTCTCATTTCCACTTAGCTCTGTGTAACTTTGCAAGCCGACCAGAAATCCATTCATTCCAGTGGGAACCTCCATGTTCTTCAGTGTGTTTGCAAAACCTAAATTTGCTTCAAGTTCACTGAAACCGTTAACTTTCCCCATGTTCTGTGTGCAGAACCGATTGATGAAGGTAATGTTGGTAGCATGTTATCTCTGAATCTAGAGCGAATGCATAGTGATTCATGCATATTTGAACAGAATATTTCACCGAACTAGCAACATCCCCACAGGCTAACCTCCCCCTTGTTGTCAAACATTGTTAGTCTAGTTTTTGTCTCAGTGATACTCATATCTCCCATGTCTGCGATGGCATTTCCATCTATCAGAACACTAGGGGGTGCACAGAATTACAGACATGAAACGAGGAGTTACACTTATAGCTTCCATGGTTCATTGCAACGAGAACATGTTTTGATGCACCAGAAACTTCTGTTTGTTCCTAATTCCTGCCATGTAGGTCATTGATTTTAGTGTTAACTCTAGAGACCATCTTGTGACTGGGTTACACCAGTTGCAACGCCCATCAACATGTTCCTGTTCAGACCTGTGACTAGTCAGTAGTTGCTGCGTTACTACATGAAGCCACACCCATCTTCAAACTCAGCCTTTATTTACGCTATTGTGTCAGAAAGATAAACATACAAACACCTGTCAAAATACTCAATATTGCTTGTGTCGGTGGTGTCCAAAGCACTTAATTTTGCCGTGATGAAACACACAGACTTGTTTATTACCAGACGACACTATTCCATAGCCTGGTATATTGATTAGTGATGTATCACAAGAAGTCCAATTTTGGTCCTCTTTTGCACATTTGTTGAAGAAGTTAGTGGAATTTTGATTCTCCTCATTTGTCTGTTGCTGATTTTGCTTCTCTGAATGCGTTTTCTTTTGTCCTTTGTCTGTCTTATTTATCCTTGCCCAGGTGGCGACACCCCGCATGGACATGACTTTGGCTGAACTGCAAGAGATGGCTGCCAGACAGCAACAACAGATAGATGCTCAACAACAGCTCCTCGCTTCCAAGGTACATAAAGAAGTACAAGATGAAAGGGGAGTTGTGGAACAGGTGGAGAGATAGGTGGATACAGGGGATGAAGGGGTTAAGTGGTGGAGATGAAAGTAAAAGCTAGAGGAGCAGAGACAAAATAATGGAGCAAGATTAAAGAGGGGGTTAGTGGGAGAAAGTACAGAGAAGGTACTCAAAACAGCAGAATTAAAACAAGCCTAGAGCAATGATGGAACGGAAGACTTTAAGATTGCGTACATGTTGAGGTTTTGATTGACAGGTGAGATAAATTGTGGATGGCTTCAGGTGTAGTGTTTATAATTTGAGAAGCCTGAGACTGCTGCCTGCTTTGGATTCTCACTGCGCAGGACTCCTCTTGTATTTAAAGATCTTTTTTCACTTGCTTATTACTTGTTTTTCACTTGTCTTGAGATTTATTGGTGCCTTTAACTGAAAGTGTTTGAGAGAAAACAGGTGTAATATTAAATTAGATACTTTTCCTCCCACACTTTGTGTGTCTTTCTGAGGCACCTTTAAATGTCCAGTTCTGCTGATACTGGTAGTACTGTTTAAAGATGACTTGAAAAAACTGGTATCTTTCTCTTTGTGTCCCTGCTTAGACATGCCCTACAGGTGGCAAGCCTTTGCCCTTGACTCACTTAATCAATTCGATCAAAGCAACTGTTGTACTGTGCTTACTTGAACTGTGAGCAAGTTTACATGACTGCCTGAAGATACATTCCTAGGCTTGTTATATTACCCTCAGGCATACACAAACAGGCTTACCATCAGCACGTCACATAGTTTCACATTGCTCCAGGTAGAGACTGTGTTGTACTCATCTTAGAACCTGTTTGTAAGAGCTCTGTCACATGCCAGATCAAAAGTGACTCTTTGAGTTTGAAAACTGAAATAAGTTCCACAGAATGTTTCCCTAACTCTTTTTTATCCTGATATAAAATACGAGGAAACCATACTCGGCTATGGATCGCTCATAAATGAAAGTTAACAGCAATGTGTTTGTTTAATTATGTTTCTGACCTTTGCTCCGTGCTCACTTTTGTCTCTCAAGGAGCAACGGCTGCGCTACTTGAAGCAGCAGGAGCAGCGTCAGCAGCAGCAAGCCTCTGAGCAGGAGAAGCTGCAGCGCCTCAGAGAGAACATTGAGAACCAGGAAACTCGGCTCAAGAAGGTCCGGGCCCTCAAGGGCCAGGTGGAGCAGAAACGCCTCAGCAATGGCAAACTGGGTAAGCACATGGACATAAACATTAAGATGCAATGTCTGTCTATGATCTCCTGTCTTCATAATACTCTTATCACCTTCCTCACCTCCCTGTCCAGTGGAAGAGATAGAGCAGATGAACAACCTGTTTCAGCAGAAGCAGAGAGAGCTAGTGATGGCTGCTTCCAAAGTGGATGAGCTCAACCGACAGCTGGAGTTGCTCAAAAACGGCAAAATGGACAACTTCCATGACAACCAGACCTCTGTAGCTGAATTAGACCGCCTCTACAAGGAGCTACAGGTGTGCAGAAATAAAATGTTCAAAAAAATAAAAATTTTAGCTCCAAAGACAATATTTGTTTTAAATGAGCAAAACCATCTCTTGATCTGGTCCTAATGTCTTGTCCTTCTTGGTGATCAGCTGAGGAACAAGCTCAACCAGGATCAAAACTCTAAGTTGCAGCAGCAGAGAGAGAGCCTTAACAAGCGCAACCTGGAGGTGGCTTCCATGGACAAACGGATCAGTGAACTCCGAGATCGACTGTGGAAGAAGAAGGCAGCGCTGCAGCAGAAGGAGAACTTGCCTGTAAGTATCATAACATATATATCACATAAAAAACACTAAAATGAACTGACTCAGAATCCTCTCACTTATCCTCTTCAGTATTTTGAGAAAGCTGTTCTCATAGCTTTAATTGTTATTGTGACTTTCTTACAATTTTCCGATCATTATTATTTATATCTGCTAATAAGTGATGGAAATGGTTTTGATCAGAGCTCCCCCTAGTGGCCTTATAATAAAGGCTGTTTGTATCTCTGTCTACCTCCGGGAAGCCTCAGATGCCCAGGCATCCAGAGCTCACCCGTGCCAACGTAAGGCCCCTTTACCCTTACTACCTGTTGTGTGGGAAATCCTAGTGGCACCCTTGCTTGAAGGAGTCAACTCCTATGCATCTTTTTTTACATCCTTTGATCTATCTGTCTGAGATAGCTGCTGGGTCTTGATCATTGTTTCGATCATGTCACAGAGTTGAATCCAAGTTTACCCTCTCACTTCTTCGCTCAGCTGTGTTTTCAGTCCCTTTTGGCAAAAACAACTCTCGGAGATGAGAGAGGAGTAATAAGCGCAGGCTGACAGGCAGGAATGTCAGGGGAGATGCTATCTTTTCTGTCTGCACTCTTGACAGAAACAGGAAAAGGCGCATAGCCAGCTTACTTAAGGTAAAAAACCACCCCACTAAAAAACACTTGATTTTCAAAACACATTTCATAATAATAGAATACATGGTAGTCATCAGCACATACTAGACATTTGCAGAATGGAAATCCAAGTTTGTACAAGCTGTAATGAGTGATAAGGTTTTGGGTCTTAGCTCGCTGCCTGATGTCTCCCTGCTCCTGCACTCCTCTCTCCCCTTCCAGGAGTTGTTTTGAACTCAGGTTGCCATGGGACTGTAAATAAGAGTCAACAGACTCGTCTCTGAAACAGACTGCCAAGAAGGAAAAGGAACATGCTCACTGCTTCGAAGTCGAAAGCTTGTGTAGGGAGAGCAAGGATGTATGAAAACATAAGCATTGTGATTTTGATGATTTTATGTTTTCATCCTTAAATAACGCAAGTTATTTTTCTCTGTCCTTTATGCAGTCACTCTTTTAATCACGATTTCCTGATCAGGTCGACCTTCTCTCAGACATAATTAGGGTGTTTCATTGGCCTTCATCATTAACTCTCTTTCTTCAAACCAAATTAACATTCAACCAATAAACCACAAAGATTGTTTTTAACTTTGTTTTCGGTGCCATCAAAAATGTTTTTTGTTTTTTTTGTTGTAGGTACAATAAGTATTCTCCTTCGAGGGCAGCGTGCAGTGTTTACTAAGCAAATGCAGTGTACAAGATCTAAAGTGGCCTATAAGTTAGAACATAAATAATAAATGTCAAAATAGAGATGTAACATATCCTTCCAAACTCTGCTGGCAGCCTTTTAGATAAATGAGCAACTTCCACCCCAATCCAGCCTTAAAGAAGCACAACTTTTCTTTTGATGCCAGTTGACATGTATACTAAAGTAGGAACAGAGCAGAGGAGTGTGTGTGCATGTGTGTTTGTGTTTGCATGTGTGCGTATTTGAGATGAAGGCCTGAATAGGTCCCAGTGAGGAGGTGATTTACCCACACCCTGCCCGGAATCATAATGAGTGGGCCTTTTTCACACCAGCACAAAGACACACTCCATCCAAGCTGCTCTCTCCTCCAACCAAACAGCAAGTGTCCGTCTGACATCACCCGACAAGCACGAATAACCATACTGACTGAAGAGAGGTAGTCTGAGAGCTGCCAGCCCTGAGTCATCCCGCACCGTCTCAGTCACAGAGTTCAGGAAACTCTTAGAAAAGGGCGAATATAAGATTAAAAAGGGGATTATTTGGTATCTTGAACTGCTGTTGCATGTTTGTGCTTTTGTTTTTTTCAAGAATGGCTATCCTGGTAAAGAGAGGGCTTCAAAAGACACTCATCTTCAGGTAACTAACCTAGTAACAGAGCTGAACTGATGTGTTTAAAAATGTGTTTCTTTTCTTTCTGATCTGACCTCTTGAGTATGACTTGGCACATCAGATTCCATTAGTTTGTTTTTTGTTTCAGAGCCTTAACAGGCAAAGTGAACCATGGTCCTCTTTTCAGCTTTTCATAATGTCATCAGCTCTGAGATACATTTTTGTTGAAGGGTTGAGTTTTATTTTGAAAGACAGTTTAAGTAGTGTTTGCTGCGTTTGGAAAGCATAAAGGCATTTGAGTTTTTTCTTTAAGATGTATCTTAGTTACAATCTACTAGCTAAAGGCTTTAAGAGGATTTACTGTCTGTATGGATTTTATATCACCAGTCCAAGTTGGAAAGCTCCACATCTATCCTAGCTGCTTTGAAATTACTGTAAATTAAAACTGCATGACGTTATATTACAACATGTTTTAGAGAGAGGACCATTATGTCAGGGTTTTAATATTGTATAACTCTGCAATCAGCGAGTGTAATTAAAATTTTCTTCAAGCAGTGTAGTTATGCATGAGTTACTAAAATCAGTGACTGGTAAGCTATTTTAACACCAGTATGAGTCGTTCGAGGCAGGACTCAGAAGAAGGCGAAGGTTGTCTGTCATTCAAACATTTTAATCCAGAATAAAACATCTTAATTTCTTTTTGTTGAAGAAGACTGCCGTACAAATCTTTTAACACTTACTGGTGTAAATCCTTTTAATTTGAGTAACAATATGGCCTGTTTTGGTGCCACCTTCAGGCCAACATTGATATTTTTGTCTCTGTAGTGGCAAAGATTTCTAAGAATGTTAAAGTTTTCCTTCATAATTCATTTTTTTGTTGGGAAATGAACATTATAGCATAGAGTTTTAGTGTTGTTAAGTGCCTCAGTAATAGGACTAATGTCAGCATCCTTTCTGGGATATACAATTGTCTTTAACAAAACATTAGACAAATTTGGTTGCCATTCAGTCTCTACACGATAATTTACTCTGAATTACACTAACGCTCTCTCTTTCTGTCTACTGTAATACAATATACTTTAAAATACTCTCATTGACCTATCAGCTTTCTCTTTTTTTTCTCTCCTATCCTGTCATCATACAGGTGCCCTCCGATGGCCAAGCTGGACAGCAGTCAGGTCCGTCTCGCGTGGCAGCGGTCGGCCCATACATCCAGTCGTCCACCATGCCCCGGGGCCCAGTGAGGCACGACCCGCTTGTAAAACCAGCCTACCCAGACGGAACTGCCACTCTTCCATCCCACGACCCACAGAGCAAGGCCGGCACAGGTGAGCAACCAGAGGCGACGCACCATCTGCAGCCTTTCACCTCTTAGTTTAAGCCTTTTACTTTCTGCCAGACTGTGGAGCGACCTGGCAGCAGGCTGTTACTTAGTTCCTTCTGTCATTTTAGACATTAGTTAGTCAGCTAAATTTGCCGATTGCTGAGTTTGCAACAGCTCACTCAGTAGCAGAGTTATAAAATAAAGCCTTAATCGTCGTGTTTCTTTATGTATGTCACCATAGAGATGGGTACATTTTTGTTTATTTTATTGAAATGTGACAAGACTGTCCTGCCTCGATCAGGAGCAGAGGAGTCTGGGACACCTGCTGGTTGTGATGTCACTCTGAGCTCAGAAGGTAGCTAGTTACCTCCTGGATGGTGTGTTGTGATCTAGTATTGCTGAACCTGAACATCACAATCTTATTTTCACTCTCTGGCATTTTCTGAAATACTTGTGATGTTTTGCAGTGAGTTTTTGGTTTGTGTTTTTGTTTTTGCTGTGATGTTTGTATGTGTCATTCTTTATATTAGCTGACACTATATTAGTATTAGGTGTGTGTGTATTTACAAAGGGAAAATAACAAATGTTTCAAATGAATGCTCACTGTAGTCGTATTCAGTTTTCAGCTTTCTGCCTTTGGCATTCAGCGGTTGTCTTTGCTGGCTGATCCATGTTCGTACTCAGCATCTTGGGCCTTGTAATCAGAACAATCCACCGGTGAGCATCGATTTACAGAGAGAGACGTATTTCAGTCGGTCCTGACTTCGTGAGAGAACGGCTGCTAAAAAAATCCAGATTGAAACTAAAAGCAAAATCGGCATGTCTTGATATTTGCTTTGAACACACAAGGCATGCCAGATCGAAAATGTTTATCAGAATTCCTTTTTTGCACAACAAAAACATTATGTTTTAGAGATGGTATGGAGTAATCTGTTGCTGCACCAGCAGCACCCTTTCCCCAAGGACTGCAGTGGCATGTGTGCTGTGTAATAGATGGGAACAAAGTCTGGCCAAACCACTGAGAGACCAGAGCAACACATCCCATTTAACGATATTCTTCGTGCTGTCTTCTACACAGTGATTCTTTGTCACGTGCTCCATCTGTAGACTCGCTCTCTTAGCCCTAAATCAGTCCCCCAGTGGATAGTGGGCCAGCAGTGCGCTTCATGCTATTAAAAATGAATGATCTGACACCAAAATTAGTCATTACAAAACAACAGCAGAAGGGACACCCCCTCTCCCTCCTCATACCTTCCCTCACTTCATCATCGGCTCATGTTTTCCTATTTAAAGCAATTCTATATCCAGGAAGAAGAAGAAACAGGCTTTTCCCAGTCTGTCACGATCTTGCACACAATTATTTCTGCATGCTGAGTTGATTTGCAGTATGGGAAGAAGAGAGATAGAGATGGGCGGGGATGCAGAGGATTCTGCTCTTAGTATACACCCATACCCAGTTCCTCTCTAGTGGGGACTTTCTGCGTAGTATCAGGCAGGCTCCTGGGGGTTGTGCTGGTCTCTGTGTGGCCCCTCAGGGGGGCCCCTGCCTGGGCCTAGCCAACAGTATGTCTAGAGCAAAGGGAGATCTGGGGCTCTAAGGCTACTTTGTTTTTCTTGTCTTTCGAATGCATCTTCCTCAGAAGCCATGTTCTTGCTTAAGCCTCTGAAAGAGCTTCGGGCTAAGAGAAAAGGTACACACTTGTGTTTTTGTGCGTGCGTGTGTGTGTGTGTGCTTTTCAGCAGATTTGTTTCGATGTGTTTATTTTTCATGAGAGTTATTCTCACTGACAAAGATGAAAAGATGAGATGTTTTCATCATTGCTTAGCTGGATCTTTGGTCTTGTTTGCTTGTTTTGCTGCCGTTTGTTAAAGCGTGTTTGTTGAGCTTTCTCCTCAGTTATTTTTCTCCTGCTCCTAAATGGGTCAGTTGGAACAAACACATAACCTTCAGCTGAACTGACATTCTGTGTGGATTCTGACCAACCCAATCAGGTCTTGTTTGCTAAATTTGTGTGTTTGTTGGCATATTTCTACAACACTTCTTGAGTATTTTAGTGAAGTCATCAGGCACTGCGATGGAATTCAATCATGTTTTGCCGTGTTTGATGTGATGCTCATCTCGCTAGTTGCAAGAGCCCCATGCTTTCATGGCTCATCTGACTGTGGATGTAGGCGGACATGTGTGGCCACTGGCTGGGTCTTAGTCGGTCAACCAAAAAACAAATGATGAGTAGGGAGGGAGGCAAAATGCAACAGAATACACACACAGTCAGAATAAGCGTTGAAAATCTACTGTGTGCCTTTTTTATCTTTATTGCTGTGGTTGTTTCCTGGTTTTATTTTCTAACACTTAACACTCCTTTCCTCTCTATTTCTTCTTCTGTCCCTCCTCTCCTGCGGGTCCCCCAGGCCCTCAGCCATCCAAGCTGGCAGACTGGGGCTCTGCCGGTCCAGAATCCAACACTAACGGTCATGGTCCAGCTTCAACACTGCCACGAATGACCTCACACTCCAACTCTAATGCAGAACAAGGTAAGAGACAAACACGCATGCAGCATTTCCACAGAAACTCTCCCGCAATCCCTACCTGTAACTTTGAAAACGGTGATTGTTGATAAGCTTTCAAAGGGGCTTTTTGTCCTGTCTTTTTACCATTCACACTGTCTGAACATGAGATGAAACTGATTACTGCCTCTACATGCGGTTTCTGGATAGATGAGACGGAGCTGAAGAGGGACAGGAAGGTGCGTCCATTTTCCATGTTTGAGCCAACGGAGGTTCCCGCCACCTCCCTCCGCAAAAACCAGAGCAGTGATGACCTAGTCAGGGATGCTCAGGTGAAACAAAATGCACCATTTAAATCTTTGCAAGGAAAAAATCAGCCGTAAGATCTGTTTATTTCCAACAGGAATGCTCCCGGCATCAAAATTGCTATCTCTCTCTCCTCTCATCTCTCTAGGCTGCTCCCAAAGGTCCAGTCAAGGTGCCTCCTCCTGTCCCCACCAAACCTAAAGGCCCTAATGTCGTGCCCTATGGCAAAGCAGGACTCAACACAGGCACCTTCCCTAAAACCAAGCCCCACAGCCAGCAGCCCCAGGCTGCCCAGGGCCGTGCCCCTCTCCCACCCTCACAGAGCCAGACACTCCCCTTACCCTCCAAGCAAGACACTCCACCTGCAGCCACGGTACGGCCATTCACCCCAGAGCTGCCCAACTCCAAAGACTCCAGCCTGAGTAAACCCCAGACCTTAGCAGCCAGCTCCATTTACTCAATGTACACACAGCAGGCTGGCTCAGCGAAGCCCTTCCAGCCTGGTGTGCAGGGTGCTCTCAACAGGTCTCAGAGCCGCACCAATGGATTCGTCAGTGGTAAGAATATTCAGTTTTTGAATTGAGTGCCTGAACAGTGTTGTTGAGCTGACACAGATGAGTGTGGTCATTCTCCTTTGGGTTCCTTAAAGTAGTAGTCTGCCCGGTCATTAACACATCCTTTATCTTTGTTCTTTGACTTTGTCTTACTGATCAATCTGACTTCACATCTGAGAGGATCCTTTCCTTAGAACAAGCTTTTGTTGCACAGTGCATTTAGACATACATGTTTTAACAGATCCATTAATATTACATGTAAAGATAAAAGAACAACCACTGAATTAAAAGTACATCCTCCGTAATACACAAAATCAATTATCTGTTCAAATGCCAGTCTTCAGTTGTACACGTAAGCCCCTGAACTAAGTATTTGTAAGCTAATGCTGAAGTAAAAACCAATGTATATCAAATCTCTAGATGAAGGGTAAAGAGAAGTTGTAATACTGTACTTATACCCAATATATATTCCCTAAATTCACCCCGCTGCTGTTCTCCTCAGAGGAGACAACAGGAAAATAGTCATACGCCACTGACCAGATGAGCAGCTAGAGAGGCTGAGCCATCTGTTACATCCTCTCTTTATTAACACCGTCACAGGCACAAGTGTGGAAATGAATTTTTTGCCGTCAATCTGAATCCGTTGTGAAGATTTTCATGTAATTCACACTAGTTCTCTAAGAAGAAAATAATATCATTTTTTAAATACATGTAGAGGACAAAACAAGTCATCAAAAGAAGTAATCCATTATACAGACTGACTTGTTCTTTCATTTATAAAAAAAAAAGAAAAAGATTTCAGCATTACAAGTAGTAGGTTATGTGGTTGTGAAGCTCTTAATGTCTTGTAGTTTCAGTTCAAGATAAATTACCAGAAAAGTATTTCAAGTCCATCCATAATTGATATTCCTGTCAGATGAACGTTCTTGACCAATGTTGCCTTGAAGCAATAAATGATGTTTAATGCAAAAATGCCTTCTAGCAGCAGGTTTGGAAACTGGTACAAGCTAGTTTCTTCACAGACATAAAAAACACAGGTGGATTCATGTTGGAAAAATATCTTGTTTTAACAGTGATAAAGTGTAAAATGAACTTGTTTCGAACCCTGCTCTGCTTTTCTTATGTTGCTGACCTGAAACAACGTTTATAGACTGATTAGGTCAGGTGGCAGGATTAAATACAGTATCTCACAAATAATCATGATGAGTTGCTGTAAACTCCCCCCATATTGTCACTAGTATGCCCTAATACTTTGTGTTTTTTTTATGGAACAATTTAGAAGTAACATTTGGCCAAAACAGTAGTTCTATGAAGTAAAAGGGAACAAGGTGTCAGTCTTTAGGTTATTAGAGCTGTAATGGTGTTATCTCCATCTTAACTCTTGTTTCCTGTCTTTGTTTGTAGTGTATGGTAAACCAGTCATCCCCAGTGGAGGCTCCTTCCATCCAGAGAACCCTTACCTGGAACGCCGCTCCCCTGCCCCAGAATCTGAGGTAGACCACAATGGAGCCAACAATGTGGGTCCCAGCCCGTCTGAGGGCCACCAACCAGAAACAGAGCGCATCCCCCGGCCCCTCAGCCCAACCAAGCTACTTCCCTTCATTTCCAACCCCTACAGGCATCAGAGTGATGGTGACCTGGAAGCCCTGAGAAAGAAGCTCTACAACGCCCCGAGGCCCCTGAAGAAACGCAGCTCCATCACTGAACCAGAGGGTCCTGCCGGGCCCAACATTCAGAAACTCCTCTACCAGAAGACCACACTAGCAGCTATGGAGACTGTGACTACACCAACCACTCCAACATATGCCGGTGAAGCAGAGAAGGCAGCAGAGGGGTCTGCGGGGTCACAGGTTCCAAGTGCAGAGAAACACCCATCAGAGCCAGGGCAGACTCTAGAGGGAGGACAACTCCCATCTCATATCCCATCACACTTCCCGACTCCGGCCCCCGCTGAACAAACCAAACCACCTCTCGCCATTCCAGAGAGTGACGATATTATCCCCCCTCCTCCTCCATCCCACCCACCTCCCAGGCCAGATGATGCTCTTTTCCCACCACCACCCCCTGCTGGCATGGAGGACATAATGCCCAACCTGCCCCCTCCACCTCCAGAGGGCTTCCTGGAAGAGTTCCCCCCCTACCCACCACCCCCATACCCCAGTGGAGCAGAGCAGGACAGCTTGGGAGAGGACACCTTTAACATGAAGGCACCTGAGGTCACCGGACAGGTCACTCTTCCACCGGTATGAATCATCATCTTAAACTGCTGAATCACAGTCAATATGTGGATCTCTACATGGCTGTAAAGATCTGTTATATTGAGTGGTAGAACGAGTCACTATATTATTGATTTCCCTTGTTTGATTTTTGTGCTACATGTGGTTTTAAATCCTCTCACATGTTTGCTTATTTGTTCCACAGTGGCAGGTCATGAGTTACAGTCAGTGCAAATTCTACTTTATAATGACCTGCCTGTAAACAGCACTGACCTGGCCCGATGTTATATAATTTGATAATCCTTATCAAGTACTTCTATTGTTTCTGGAGAAAATGGGCCTTATTCTGCTTACACTAAGCGGATACCCACCCCACTTTCCCCCCATTTACAAAGCTCACTTTGTGTTAAAAATAAACACAAGTTTACATGATCTTGTTGTTAAGCTCTCGGTGAAAGCTTTGGTGGTGGGGTGGCAGGTTTACCCCAAAAGGACAAACCAATAAGAAATCTGTTATATGACCCATTTCCCCCCCTTTTGTCACGTCCATTTGAGACCCATTTGGTTGCATAATCATGGTTTTAGAGGAATGAATGTGTTTCTTACGGCTTATGCTGGTAAACTGGATTAGCAATGCACTCAGAGCTGGGAAACATTTTCACCCTCATCTCTCAGTTTAGATTGAACGCAGCGGAGTGCGGACGCTTTCACCTCAGCAGGACAGACTTCAGGATTAGACTGCAGCCTCACATCTTAGAGTCTATCATCTATGTTGTGTATTGGCTATTTTAAGGTCATTTGAGTGACACACGATGATGTTTGTGTCTTCAGGGAAAGAGGACCAACTTGCGAAAGCCCAACTCTGAACGCATTGACCACAGCATGAGAGTGAAGTTCAACCCGCTGGCTCTGCTGCTGGACTCGTCTCTGGAGGGAGAGTTTGACTTGGTCCAGAGAATCATCTATGAAGTAAGACATTTTCATTGAAACTTTTGCTCAATACGATTTCTTTAGGTAGCTGCAATTGTACCCGAAATGTAGATTCAAAATAACTTTAAGTAGTCATGACAATTCTTCCCTTGTAATTTCTCAATCACAGGTGGAGGATCCCAGTCTGCCCAACGATGAAGGCATCACTGCTCTACATAATGCTGTCTGTGCCGGACATACAGAGATCGTTAAGTTTCTGGTACAGTTTGGCGTCAATGTCAATGCTGCTGACAGTGACGGCTGGTAAGTTCACCACTGACAAAGCATTTTTGTATCTGAGCCTCAGACAAGTCACAGCTCTCATAATTAGTCTGCATGTTTGATTTTTTCAACACATATGTGAACAATTCAGAACTTGAATCCTACAGTTTGAGTTGGTTAACAACACAAACTCAGTTTTAGTTTAGTGTTCCAACTAGAGCTGGAAAGATTAGTTGATAATTCATCAAAATTAGTCCCCAACTATTTTCACAACCAATCAAACATTTGATGATTCTAACTTGTTAAATGTAAGTGATTGCTCATTTTCTGTTATTTCTGATGGTAAATAAAGAGTCTTTTGGTTTTTGAATTTTAGTTGCACTAAAGAGGCCACCTTGACTTTTTATCGACTAAGCAATAAATCATGAAAATAATTAGCAGATGAATTAATAATGACAATAATAGTTAACGATCCTTAACGATCAGCCCTAACTCAAAGTGTACTCACCAAATTCCAGTCATTAAGTTCAATATTTTTGACAGTGTTTAACTGTCAAGTGAACAGTTAGTGTTTCTCTTCACACCTCTTATCTTTTCCTCTCTACTTCCTCTAACATAGGACACCTCTTCACTGTGCTGCATCCTGCAACAATGTGCAAGTGTGCAAGTTCCTGGTGGAGTCCGGCGCAGCAGTGTTTGCTATGACTTACAGCGACATGCAGACGGCAGCTGATAAATGTGAAGAAATGGAGGAGGGCTACACTCAGTGCTCTCAGTTCCTCTACGGTCAGTGAAAGCTATTCAGTTATATTTGATCTTTTTTGTTTTTTTCATTATGTCATGCATATTATGTTACTTTTACTTTTTGAATGTTATTATGTCCACTAAATCTTTGTGTGCTGATTATTTTTCTGCTATTTAACTCTTAGGTGTGCAAGAGAAGATGGGCATCATGAACAGGGGTGTGGTCTATGCTCTGTGGGACTACAGCAGCGAAAACCCTGACGAGTTGTCTTTCCGCGAAGGAGACTGTATGACGATCGTCCGCAGAGAAGATGAGGACGAGATTGAATGGTGGTGGGCGCGCATGGGCGACACCGAGGGTTACATTCCCCGCAACCTCCTTGGGGTGAGTCGTGGTTTACTGAAAGTATAGTGATGATAAGGTTATTTAATTCGAGCGGAAGCGTTTATGTACAAATGTGTGATGTTGACATGTCTTCTTGTCGTCTCCAACAGCTCTACCCAAGAATAAAGCCAAGACAGAGAACCTTGGCCTAAAACACAAAGATCCCTGCACATTCCAGTCTGCCAGAACTCTCCAAAACACACTAAGACACACAAACACACAGGCTTTAACAGACTGGGGAAGAGAAGGACACTGCTGAAATGAAGAGACAAGGACATGACCAAACAATATGAAGGATCAACTATAAACTTTCTGGCACTTTTTTTCTGTATCTACATCAGAGAGGTTTCTCCCTCTCTTATTTTTCCAGGCCACACTGTGTACTGTGTACTTAAGACACTATTGGCATTGTTCTTCCTTTATTCCACTGTTGTTGTTTTTGTAATTGGTGTCTGAAACTATTTCTAAAGTGACAGAAGCTCAAATGTTGGGATGTAAATGGAACAAGCAGTATTTTTTATTGCTAGAAAGTGATTTTTACACTTTTCAGTAGTCTTTTAAAACTTATTTCCAGGCTATTGGATATTTTCCAACACACTTTGAGCTCTACTGTACATCGCATGAGGTGAATGAGTGGCCGATGATGATGATGATGATGATGATGACGATGATGATGATGTTGAAATGCTCTATTACCATGACAATCTTTGGGGGCTTGTTTCTCATCATCCGTGTTGAGTGACTGCGCCTCTGTATAACTGCACTGGAGGTGTAAAGTTTCAGCTGTGACCGCCACTGTTCTTGCTAATGAAATGATTGGTTGAAAACTGTGATGAAGCTTTTGATTGATCTTTTGCTGTTCATTCTGTGGTCTATGATACCCACAAAGCCAGCTGGCTTTCCTTCACTGGCGCATGGTTGAGATGCCATAGATAACTGTGTATACATGTATTTCTCTCACAGAAACTAGTGAAACGTCGCTGTAGGAATGATATTGTTCTGATAATGGACTTAAGAAACCCTTTGATAAAGAAGAAGATGTCATGCAGTACGAATTTTAATATTTTGTTACAGCCATTCCACGACAATACGGTAATGTAAGAAAGGCAAGAATGAGACGTGACTTTTTGTAGTGATCAGTAACCATTGTGTTGTAAAGTCAGACAATTTTGAGGTCAAATCAAAAAATCTGATAAAAACAAAAAAAGATGGAACTCGTACGTTATGAGTTCCCAAAAGTCAACTCATCACATATCTCCGTCAATGCAGATCTATTTATTTTTGTTACTTTTTTCTTTAGCCCTTTTGTCAGAACTATAACCACAAATGTACTGTAGAATTTCAAACATTTACAATAAAATACTTTGTACTCGGTTTGTGTTGTCTTCTCTATTCCAATTATCTCATTATTGTGATAAAGGTGAGTATAAGCCAGTTGTATTTTGGACTAAATAGTAAATCTGAGGATCTCCATGCAAATGGTTTATTCAACCAGCATTGGCTGCCCTCTGCTGGACAAACAGTGACACGTTCACCTTCCAGAGAATTAATTCCAACGTGAAGGGAGCCTGTGGTGGGAGCGGGTAATAAAACCATAAGTGATGCAGTATAAAACTTGATTCAGGCACATGAAAGTGAAACCTGACATCTTGTTTTTACTACCACTGTGCTGTAGACCACACTGAGCTCATTGTTTGTGCAGTAGGTTGTACACTATGGAATGACTTGATACCAGATATTCATGATATCTTTTTGTGTTACAGTATCTGTATCACTCTGGTGAAATTAGCGCCGACAATCTGTTCACAAGTACAGTTACATAACAAATATAACTCAATTTTAAGTAGAATTACTGGTGTTAAAATAATACTAATACAGGTATTAGAATAATTAAGTACAAATGATTATTCTCAAACGCTATTCAGATTATACATTTATTTCTGACTTGACTTTTTAGAGGTTACTGTTTTTATGTGAGGGCTTTTATTGGCACAGTAGCTTACACAATTATGATTATGAAAGTAACTAAGTAGATTACATGGTGCAAGGCATACTTAAGTACAAGTGAAATAACACACTTGAAAGAATATTGTCGGTGCAAGTGCCCCAAAGATTACATTATTACAGTAATTTGAGTGGTTGTGATTAGTTACTTTCACTCCTGGTGTCACTGATGTGGTAACATGTCAGTTGTGAAAGAACACTTTCTCTTCCAGTCTGGACCGGACTGACACCAGAGCAGGTAAATGCGCTGACAGAGAGGATGCCGTGGAGGGAATGGTGCACACAAAATTGAGCTTGGCAAAGACGGGAAAACATACAGGATTCAAAGCAGCTGAACCTTCATTTGAGTTACACCTTGGGCCAATTTAAATAGATTAATGAAGCAGTTATTCAGTAGTGTTTGCACTGGTGAATGGTTGTAAACATGCAGTATGTTGAGAGTTTAGATTTTTTACAGGAATCTTTATGAGGTCTCAGGTTTTTCGGATGGGCGGCATTTGACAGTTATTAGTTGCAATGCATCTTAAACCCATCTAGCTCCCGTGTATTTATTTCAACTGTTTTGGTGATTTAAAAGTCGTCAGCACTGAAAAAGAAGCGAGAGTTCAGGGTACTGCTGGGTTAAACCATTTTTTTAAAGTCTTGAATCTTGAAAAAAAAGAAATTCGACCTCATCAGCTTATCAATAGCACCATGTTTATTTCATTATGAGTATAGAATTATATATTGTGTATTCAAGATATTAGATTACGTGCTGGGAACCTTGTCAGGAGAGTATAGCTTTGAATACAAACTGAAATGTTAACTTATCTGTCCATATTTTACAGGCTGTAGAAGTCTTATGTCTGTCAACCTGTTTATTTTTACTGTACACCCATCAATGCCAAAAAAAAAAAGAAAAAAAGAGAGACATCACTTATTTTTTGGGTTATTTAGCATTCTAGTCAGGCAACATGTGTCATTTGCTGTACTCAGTGACAGGACAAACAACAAGACAGATGTTTTTAATCAGCCCAAACAGGTGTTTCATATTGCATTAATTAACGTTTCCGCCAGAGCCAGAACCAAATAACATTGTTAATGAACACTGGAGATTGTATTTGTGTCCTTGATGAAAAAGCAGTCGGGACATTAAAGACATTAAAGGACGTTCTCATTTGTATTCACTGCCCCTAGACTAAATAATGAGAGCATTGCTGGGTATTAACTTCATTTCCGTTTAATTAACTTGTGCAAAATGAGAACAAACAGCGTGATGCCAACAGGTTTTGGCAAGAAAATTAGCAATTTAAAATCGGCGTCAGCACGAATTATAGGTGAAAGATGAAAACATAAGAGGAAAATTGTGATGGGAACCGGTTCAGGAGGTACTGTACATGTGTTTGTCTTTTTCCATCATGGTGGCTGGGACACTCCTTCTGCAGGAGGAGGGAATGACAGGTGTGAACTGATGTGTGTCTGTGTTCAGAGCAGGTTTATCTGTCACAACGCACACTCGCTGTTAGGAGTGCAGCTGACCCTGAGCTGAAAATAAGGTCCCTCACAAAAGCTTATAGAGCAGTGCAATAGTTTTAGCAATGCAATAATTATTTATGAGACAAAAATGAAAGTCTATAGCCCTGTGATGTTATAGGCTATAGGCACAACAGTATTTTGAGATTCATAATAACTTCAGCAGGCAAACATGCTCACAAAAACATTACATCCGCATGTTTAGTAGGTATAATGTCAATAATTTACTTGTATATAATAGATTAAAATAAGTAATAGACGTTCTTAGTTTAGCATGTCTGTATGCTTACATTTGTACAGCAGAGGCTGATGGTAATGTCATTTGTTTTGTGGGCATTTGGTCAGAAAGGACTCAAAAGATTTTGAACTTTGGCACTCGAGGAAAAGTCCAGAACTCACCAAAGAAATTTGGATTCGACCTCAGGACACTTTGACACAATCCTACAGCAGTTGATCAGTTCGAGTTTGAGATATTTTGCTGTGTGAAAAGTTAAACTTTGACCTGCCTGAGGTGCTTCATTACAATCAGGGTATTCTTTCATGGAAATTCCTCCTGTAGCTGTTGAGCCACTTCAGTGACCTCATGGTGGCACTATTGTCAAGGAAAGGGTCAAACGGTCAATTGGGTACATCATCTGGGTACCATGATGTTAGATTGATGTTAGATGGGACATGCTGGGGAAACGTTGTCAACTTTAAAGCAGTCTTTGAAAATGATATTTTGGGTATTATTTTCATTGTAATTTTCAAATTGGTAGAAAATTGCGTTTTTATATTGTCCCCAAAAGAGCATGATGGCAGGTACATATAATGCAATAGACACAGGGAGCAATTTTGTTTATTGCATTTGAAAATTGTCCCTTTGAGGAAGATTAAGTCTAAGAAAACTGAAATGCCAAATGCTTTTTTCACATCTATTTTCCAATCGTTAGCAAATTAAATTTTCATTTTAATTGTGACTTAAATAATGCTGCCACAAATGAAATATTATGCTGCATTGTTTATATTGATCAAATCAAAATCGAATGTTGATCTGACAAAACAAAATGTTGGATTCTATCAACAAGTCATCTTTAAACTGACATCGAGTGAATGTAAATGCAATACACTGTTTCGCTTATTTCATTATGTGAAAATGATAATGCAGATTTGATTATCGCTTTTTATTTTTTACTTAAATAACACATACGTAATTATGTGAAAAATGATAATGTTATTGGGGATTTTTTTTTAAATCAGTATTATTATTATCGTTATTCACAAATTGACAAACATATTGGGAAGTATGTAAATAACTACACACATTATACATGTATGCTGGTACCACATCACCACTTCTTCAGGTACCACTGTTGCCATGGTAACCCGCAGCGGTGACGCTCCCCCCTCCCTGAGCTCTGGTGTAGTTCTTCTCTTGAATCCCTTTATGACTTTTATGGTGTTAATACAGCTGAAGACACAAACCCCACTGTACGCTGCGCGAATCCCCTGCTGAATTGCAATAAGTGGCTGAGATAAAAGGCTGACTTCAACATTAACTCTGCCCACTGAACATGACGAACTGCATTCATAATTGATACATACATTCATAATGGATTAAAAGTTCTATATAAATGAGAGAAGAAAGTCATACGTGGGATGACAGATGGCTGCTGTTTTATCCCTTCATGATTGGAGTGCTCAGTGATCTCTGCAGCACATGAGCCCTTTGTGTTTTTATGAGCAGTGTGAAGACCTGCACAGTACATGTACACAGATAAATATCTGATGTATGTTGTTACTGTTGCCTTGCGCGGTATAATGACCTAAGTCCTATATATGTTCCCTCTGGGCATGTTATTTCTTTGGGTTTGTGTGACTCTGGGGATATGGGGACGGGGGAGAATGATGGAGCCAGCTTTCCTCCCAGGCACTTTCATAAAGCGTTGAGCGTCTCTTTACACAACATCCACATTTACTGGGATATGAGATGTGCCGCACCATGAATCTCAACCAGTCTCAAAATGCAAACTACAATAATTTCACCTGAGGTTATGGAGGAGAGGAAGAGGGGGGGGAGAGGGAAACAGATCAGGAGCAGCAGGTGGAATTATGTCTGCATGCCTGAATGGGAGTAATGTCAGTCTTCCACAAACGACCCAAACGTGTTTAAATACAAGCTGCAGAGACATGTTAGTTTATGTTTCACACAGCGTCCACAGTGCGCTGTAAGACCTGCACTCAGCATATATCAACCAATGCTGACCTTTAATCCTGCAGTAACTGAAGTGACAAGTCATCACGTTTTGAGCTGATATGGGAACTTCTTAACAAGCGGTTCCTTATTGACACATCCAGCAGATCCGCGCAAAAATAATCATTCATTTGGAGTTACGATTGTCAAAAATGCACTCTCGTTTTTTTTGCTCTCTACCGTCTTCTGAGGATAGTGGCTCATGAATGCTAAATGCTCCCCTGTGCTCCCAAAACAGAAAAAACTAAAGGTTGTACAGCTAGACAATGAGCTGAGACCCACTATAATGGTCTGAAAAGTCAAGGGAAGCTGCAGACTTAGGTGATAATTATCGGTAGGTTAATCACTAGGAGCAACCCATTTTCACATTGTCACACTGCTCTCACATTGTCATTTGAAACAACATTAAGTTGCTTTGAACCTGCACTGGATTAATTATTCAAGAGTGAGTGTGTGGTGGGAAATATGGTTTTCTTTATTAGCTTTTTAAAGACACTGAACACAAAATAGTTGCAGTTCTTTTCACATTAACCGTTTCTGTTTTTCTATCAATATTCTCCCCTCTTTTCTGCGAGTCTTTGTAGCATCTTTCAGCTTATTGTTTTGGTTTTATGACTGTTTCTGGGTTAATAGCCAGTTCACAAGCCACAGACAAATGACTAGCTTATGAGAATGTTACCAAAGAACCAGATAGAATACCAATTCAATGTGTTGCAGTTCTGACTAGCTGATTAAGATAGTGGAATATTCAACTTGCCTCAGGAGGTGGCGGAGAACAAAAACAAAGATAAAAGTGAGTGAAAATAAGATTTGCATTCACAAGAGAACTGAATGAAACAACAAATACTAACTGATTTTGCTAGACGTGTAAATATGTGAGTTTTTCCTGACTGAGTGGGTGATAATATCTGTGTTGGGTGCTGTGTCGTTGCTCCCCGGGTGGCAAAGAAAATTACTTATTGCATCTTCAAACTCTTGAGATGTGGTTTAATCAAAAGTTTCAAACCAAGTTTACAGGGGATTTTAGCCTTGGTATTGGTTGCATTTACAAAGCAGAATCAAACACTAATGAAATGCTAAAAAATACTTGATTTAATCTTTTTCTCTTTTGTCAGGAGAGATATTGAGTAACACTGGTTTCAGCCATCACTAAGGGAGGCTAAATAAGCACAGGCACAGCACAGCATGTGTTTCTTGCAGACAATTTGCATTTAAAATCCCTTCTTAAAAGCGTCTTCTTCACTTGCTCTTTAAATCAATTTCAGTCCTTCTATCTTTGTTCTTAATCTATTTTTCTGATTTATTGCTGTTATTTATTTTATTCATCCCTTCCCTTCATCCTTTATTTGTATCGATTTTGCCTGTTTTGTCCCTTTTATTCCTTTAACTCGTACATGTTTAGATTTACATGTTTTTCTTCTGTTTCTTCTTTTTCCCCTTCATATCATTTGCGAGTTCAATGTGTTGCATATTACCGTTTGTAATTCCCCCTGCGTCCTCTAGGTGTCAGTGTGGCGCCGTCCTGCAGCTTTGAACGCCCCAGGTTGCCTTCGTTCATGCACCTTTTCCCACTTTACCTCACTGTCCTCGCGCCGACAGAGGCGCGTGATACACCCTTAAGAGAGCAAGACGAAACAAACACTGTCTTATCGTCAACTAGCAAAGAGCTGTTGAGAAAAAGGACCCGGACTACCTGATTTTTGAGGTTGGTGGAGGGGGGGACACATTTTTTTTTTTTTAAATACACGAAGAAGTGAGCGTCGTGGGAGGGCGGGCCACCTGTGACGGCAGCTGAGTGGAGAGTCAGCCCCACTGTCAGAGCCCGTGTGTCGGTCAGTGGGTGTATGTTTGCTGGGGAGTGTGTACGGGCGTTTAAAGTCCAGTTGGATTATTTTAAGATACGGGAGAACGAACATATGCTTGTCTTCGAAGAATTTGTACGCAGCTCAGGTAAGACCCACGGAACACCATCTTACTAAAATCTACAGAAAAATACCTGTACTTACTGTAGTAGTGAGTTTATCTTGGTATGTGTCTATTGTGGCGCCTTTACAGCATTTTCTACAATTGCAACACGGTGATAGTTGTGTAATGTCGTTATTTTTAACCTCTCCAAATCTTTCTGACAAGTATACAGTGGTCACAATTAACAGTTTTCTTCTGATAATTGTACAGTATCCTATATAAGACAGTACACGTCTCAGTGTGATATTTTTTCCTTTATTCACACAGGGTTAATGTATCACCAACTGAGGCAAAAACAGACATCATGTGCATGTGTGTAAAACATTATTTTTTTTTTTTTAAACCCACCTGGCTAATTGCTGTATTTAGTGACCAATAATGTGTCTTCGTGCTTCATTTTTACTGCATTACTGCGTTCTAACTCATCTGGGGCTACACTGGTCCTGACTCTCAATCCGTCAGATATCAACAGGGATGTGGGCAACATGCAAAGTGAAAGCTGCAGCCTCTGATTCATGTGCAAAACATATGGCGAGCTGTCAGCTGAACAGCTCTGATCGGAGTCAATCAGCTGTAGATACACATGATGATGTCGAAGGTGTTTTCAGGGGCATGATTGATCTGCTTCATGGGTGATCAGACACCTCCTGTCCAAGCTGATGGTCTTTGTAACTGTGATGTAATCATTAAGCCTATAGACAAACCCAGTGAACCCACTTATCTACCTGTGTAGCCTCATGGTTGGGGTCTTTCTATTGTTTTCTTTTGAATTCTGGCTCCTTCTTCAAAGGGAAGTTTAACCGGTGTTCCACTCAAACCTTATTCAAGTGTCGGTTTTGTCCATTTGTAATCAGGCTTTTGTCTTTACTTCCCTGTGGCCTTTAGTTTTGAGTAACTTAATGTTCTGCTGCTGCCTCTCATTGGCACAGTCCAAAGGGGGCAACCATAATTAAACAGGAAGCTCAGAGTAAAGTCAGCACGCTCCGTCAGTGAAAAGAACATTATTCCATCAGGATTTGTCGTCCTGGCTACAGCGACACTGCAAAAGTGTTGACCATTCGTGGATTGAAGAACTGTGTTTACGAATGCACACGGATGTGGATTCTTCACAGCTAATGCGGATAACCTACAATTATCTGCTTCTGATGGTTGATACTGATAACATATAATTTCACATTTTTGAGTTAAAAAAAGAAAAGAAAACTCCTAAGCTATATTTTAGTAATATGTGTCTTCATTTGGCTACAATTTCACTGATACCAATAAGAAACGATAATGGCACTGAATAATCTGAATCTGCAAAGTAACGTGTAGCTCGAGTTGATAAATAGCAGAACATGGAAATGAGTTGAGATTCCCTGAAAATGTGCTTAAGTACAGCACTGGAGTAAATTGAAGTTAGTTACATTTTGCACCACTGCTTATTCAAAATTTTGACAGGAAAAGTTTTATTTCGTCTGCTAATGCATATCATTTCCATATATCGATCATTGATCTCCTTGATTAAGAATAATTGGTGTCAGTTACAGCCATGACAAACAATATTAGTTGATCATCATAAATTATGCTGCATCTGCTTTTGTCACCCTGTCCTCACATTTATGAGGCTCTCTTGACGAGTTTTCCAAATATTGAGATATATTTGTATGTATTTAGATGTATTTTGATATAAAATAAAGCTCAGCATTAAAGCTTATGCAGGATGACAGAGGTTGTTCCCTATTCTTAATTTATGCCCTCTATTTGAACTCTGTTGATCTAATATTGCAGTTCTGTTCCCCTTTAGTGTAGTCTTACTGTTGCTCTTTCTCCTACTAGCTTGCGACCACAGTCACATGTCTGTCTGTCCTGGAAGAGGGATTGCTACACTGTTGCTCTTCCTGACATTTTTCTCTTGTCCCTCACTGGTTACATACTACAAGTGAGACCAATTCAAGACACTGACTGTAAAAAATCTGTTTTATTAAATGAGAAACAGGATGAGAATCCTGTTTTCTGTGGGTCTAAACTTCTCAAACAAAAAAACAGTAATTTTGGACTTTGGACTCTCAACCATTGCCACATTTGGACCAGAGAAGAGCGTCAGCTGCGTGAAAAGAGTCTCACAAATATCACGAATACACTGTGACATAAAAGATGGCATACAACAGTCAATAATGCACTGACACAAACACACAGTTTTGTCCTTTTTTTGTGGTACTATCAGAATAACTCCAGTGTGAAAAGTCAGTTTAAAGATCCCACTGTTACACCACAAAGTGACTGTACAAAGTATGAAGCCACAGAACAAATAGACTTCAGTTCAGCTGGCTTCCTTTTGTCTGTCTGTAAAACGAGTGTTTTAAAGCAGTCTGTCTCTCTGTTGAGGCGCAGCTCAATGGCTTTGACTGTAATCTTTTCTACTATTTGTTGCGCACACGCGTGCATCTGACAAAAAAACTGAGAGTTTGGAGTCCTTTGGAACAATTGTTGTCTGTTGATGGAGCTGTCACCGCAGCGCTCCCATCTCTTCTACACAGGAAGGTTTATAGACACTTTATAATTGACTGATAAAATCCATTTCCGCGAATGAATGTTATGGGACTGAGGGGCTGTGCAGCGAGATCAGGGGGAGGACAAATTAGTGAGGTTAGGTCGTCAGTGATGGAGTCACTGATTTCCTCTGGGTTAACCTCATCTCATCTTCAGCATATTTTCTCTAAGTTTTGACTCTTGTGCTCAGTGGCCAATTAACAATTGAAAGCCTTCTGCAATCAGGGGGTCCGGCAAACTCAGAGCCGAGCCGGGAGTAATGGATTTTAGATGACAGAGAATTGGGAATGTCACAATTACTGGCTCTTTACTGTGCGCTACTGGATTTTCTGACAGTATTTACATCTGTGCTCATTCCTCTCCACTCTCCACTTGTTGTTTCTCTTTGAGTCGTCTTCATGCGAAACATTTCAATCTGATGAGACTCCTCTACCTCTCGGGATTATAAGACCACATCAGGACCAATGTGGGTGATAGACAGATGGACTGATTGAAGGGATTTGGACCCTGACAGCCCGTTTGAGGGATTTGGTGTGCATGAGTCAAATAAATGACTTGTAAGGAGCCCTTCAGAGCACCTCCTCCTCTACCTTTTAAGAGCAGCTTACACAAGCCTGGGAGGGTAAATGACACCCCTTTACAGTGTTTGGCAAGCCTCAGGAGAAGCAGCACATCCTGAGAGAGGATTCATGACTAAAATATGTCCCAAAAGGATATTTCTCATACTTGGAACAAGATAGAGCTGTAAAAACCTATAAAAAGCAGTTAGTCAAAAAGTAGAATTTCCCATGCGGCGATGTTTCAAGAAGTCATAAAAGCAGCCACAATTTCACTGTGTTGAAGTTCAGTTTTTGTGCCTTGAAACCCTTAAGGTGGTTTTGCAATTGCAGAGCATTAAGATGGTTACATTTGACTCATGTAGAGTTAAAATATCCCTTTTAAATCCATCACTGTGAAGATTAAGTTGAGTTCATATTAATCTCAAACTTGCTTTCCGTTACAGTAATGAATTTGTTTTTGAAACTCGTTCTCTCAGTAGAAGTCATGTTTTTAAGAAACTAGCGAATACATTTTTCTTTTTGCAGATAATCAGTTAATGGTTTTGTCCATTAAAATGTCACAAGGAAGTTGTCAGAACCAAAGGTTTACTTGTTTCGTTCAGCCAGAAGCCCACAAGCCAGAGGTACTTTGAGTAACAATGATATAAAACCAAAAAGAGAAAAAAAAAACTCACATTTGAGAAGCTGGAACAAGCAACTGTTTATCATTTTGCCCTGAAAAATTAATGAATCATTTCAGCTCAGAACTGAACAGGCAGCTGGCCCACACAGATTCATTTGCAAAATGGTTGTACTCACAAGTGTATTACTGCTTAATGGTATTAAAAGACAATAAATCAGTGACATCTCACATCGATTATAATTTAGCCTTTTGCTAGCTTCAGGTCTCTGCGGAGTTCAAATTGGAGGGAAATCAACTGAAACCATTGACTGCAGGGAAAATGTTTTCTGAAAAAACTGTTTGTTTCAAGAAAATGTTCTAATTTGTTGCATCCAAAATCATCCCTATGCTTGTTTTCAAAATGAAGAAAAATATTGGAGACACCATCATTTTAGCACTACCAGTGCACGATAGTCTTACATAGTGCGAGTGTACAGTGGGAGGAACAGTGGGTAGTAAAATGTCATAACATCTAGGTTTATACAATGCTGTGATTCCCCGTCTCACAGTTTCTTCCCACTGTTAACATCACAGTTAGTGGAGTATCTCTGTTATCCACACCTGCATGCTGCTGCTGTGTTTGTCCGTTTCATTATGCAGCGCTCAGGCCGGCTGTTGTCATGGTGTCAGCCCTGAGGGACTGCTGGGACTGTGTGTAAGAGCGCAGTCACAAACCCTTGTGCTAACGGTTCCAGTTTTCTGCTCCTCATTTTTTGTTGCATCCATGTGAGTGCACGTAACTAAAGTTGTGTTAGTAAGTGTGTGTGAGTGGTTGCGTGTGCTTGCTCAGCTCCTTGGTGTGCTGGAGGCCACTGTGTGAGAGTAAAGCGCTAGAGAGTGTGACTGTTTACATTTGGAACTGGGAAAGAATTAAAGACAGAGGTGGAGTATTTAGAGAGAAAGAGAGAGAGAGAGAGTGTGTGTGTGTGTGTGTGTGTGTGTGTGTGTTTGTGTGTGCGTGTGTGTGTGTGTGTGAGACTAAGAACAAGAGTAAGAGACAGAGAGATGTCACCATTCCTCCACATAAAAAACTGGATGAAGTCCGTGATGCTCCACAGTCAGTGTTGGTGTGTGCGCTGGTTCATGTGATAGTGACACACACACACACACACACACACACACAGACACACATAGTTCGTCTCCTCGCTCCCCTCCTCTCACCACCTCTCCCTCTACTCCTCCAAAAGAGGAGTCTTGTTCTGTTGGAACAACATTGGCATTCACATCACAACACACACACACACAC
>CAEMYA010000074.1:1806271-1884001 GCA_903131615.1 Diplodus sargus | reverse complement strand
TTAGAGATGATCATATTTCACTGTCTCTCCTCTCGTGGATTTGGCTCAGCTCAGGTACATCAGCTGTTTGAACTGGTCTCACACCTTATCGGTCAGGACCACTCCACATTGCCGCTTAATCCCCACGCGTTTGCCCCGTCGTATCGGCACGTAGCTCTGTTTGACAGCCGTTGTTTGGTTAATGATATTTTTCGGCCATGTGTTTACACTCGGCAGCTGCTGCTCACACACACCACGCGCTGCAAGGCTTTTGCAACACGGAGAGTGGACCCCGGTCTCGCAGAGTGCCATTGATCTACAGAAATCTCCAATATTTTATTGAGTGAACGCACTTTGTGTCTCTTACATACCTCTGGCGTCATCCTTGTGAAATCCTCCACGTCAGCTTGTTGCATGGGTTTGAACTGTGCTGCTTAACTTCAGCGGCTTTTTCAACTTCTCCTGACTTTCTGAAGTGACATCAGTGCCCACATGTTCAGAATTTTATGTTTCCTCCAGTATAGACATGACTAATAACACTGCTGCTTTTGTGCTTGTGTTTCTCCTACAGTGCAGTGAAAGCTTGCCTGCCAGTGTTTTGTCTGAGTGCGTAGGTGTGTGTGTGTGTGTGTGTGCGCGCGTGTACGTGTGCAGAAGTGTATGCGAGTCGTAGGGTGAAATGTTTGTGTGAGTGCCTCCGCACCCTGGTTGGAGAGTGTGTGTCCCATGAGAGGCTCGGCTGAGATGGAGGGAGCTCGATCCGCTGCGGTGCAGCTCCTGCTGCTGAGCTGCTGTGTGTGTGCGGCGGCTGGCTACCCGTTCAGAACGCCCCTGGACCTGGACGTGACTCCACGCATCACAGTGTTGAGCAGCGGTAAGCACAAACACAAACACAGTTAGGGCTGCAAGCGGTAATTATTTTCAATGTTGTTTTACCTGCTGATTATTTTCATGATGAATCCATCAGTTTTTTGGTCAATAAAATGTTGATCAGTGTTTCCCAAGCACAAATGACGTCCTTGTTTTGTCCACAAACCAGTTATTTTCAGTTAACTGTCATAGAGGGGTAAAGAAACCAGGAAATATTCAAATTTACGTTGGAATCAAAGTTTTATACTTTTTTCTGATCATGATAATGATGAACTGATCATCAAAATTGACAATTAATTGAATAGCTGACAACTAAACATTGAATCATATCAACTCTATGTAAAATGTCAGAAAAATGCAAAAATGCTGACAATAGTTTCCCAGAGCCCAAAGTTGTCTTCTTTTTTGCTTCTTTTGTCGAACCAATAGTCCAAAACCAAAAGACCCTTAAACATGACCAAGAAACAAGCAAATCCCTACATTTAAAACAGTTGGAAACAATTGTTTGACAGTTTAAGAATGTGGTCAAAATAGTTTTGTTTCACTCTACTAATCTGCCAACAACCAATCGTTGCAGCGCTACAAAAGTGTTCTAAGATCATCGTGTTTTTGGTGCCACACATTCTTGTTAACCTTTAAAAATCATCATCATTTGCCTCTCGAACATTGAACTCAAAGACCCTCATATGTGTCATCACTTAGTGACCTGTGTTGTAACGGTTCCTTTCAAGGTCCAGTATGTCGGATCTAGTGATAAAGTTGCAATAGATTCCCTAATTCTCCATTTGGAAAGACACTCTTATTTATTCAGTCTCCGTTTGTAGTATTGCAGTTGTCGTCGTCTTTCTCTTTCTCTTGGTTTTCGGTTTTCTTTATATTCCCTCTCTCTATTCTCCTGACGTAGCTCTTTTCTCTTCTTCAATTCACACACACACACCCTCTTGCCTCTGGTAATTTTTACACCTGCCTGAGTCTTAAAAAGATGATTTTTTTCTTTCTTTATCAAACTGTGATTATTATTCATTCACCATGTGTGAGTGATGGCATGAAGCCTGAAGTGCCACAGAGACGGTGGAAGATGAGTGAAGTGCTTACACTTGGATCCCTGCGGAGCACCGGGGAGCCTGACACCACTGTAGGTAGTTGAGAAGCAGCGTAACCATGACAACTGTTGTAGTATGGCGCAAGACCACCATATACAGTATTCTTCTTTTTGGCGTGTGTGGGCAAGTGTGTGTGTGTGTATGTGTGTGTATGTGTGTGTGTGTCTTCTTAAATCTGTTATCTGATCCTGGACTTTATTTGTTGATTTACAGACGTGTGAAAGAAATTTTCTCACGTCTCCACTTCAACTTGTAGCCAGATTCACTTTTTAAGATCCACTTGTAGGACCATGTCCCTCCTCCCGTCTGCTCTCTTTTTCCAAACAGTTGACTTTCTCATAATACATCACCCGCTTACACTTATTATCCATCTTTTTCCCCCCTGTTACTGCACTGCTATGAACCTCTGTTGATACCGTTATCTCAGTTTCTGTAAATCATCGGTTGGTGCTGGAGCCAGCCCACAGGTCCTCCTACACGACTCATCTCCTTGCCTGCTGCCCCGTGACTCTCTCATCTCCCTCCCCCTCCTCCTGCCGTCCATCTCTCTAGCTCTGCCTCTTTTACTCCATCTTTTCTTCGTTAGTAAGTACTTTTCATGGTTGCGTTGCCCTCTTTTAAGTCCTTTACCTTGCCATTACCTCTCATCTTTGTTTCTTTTGCCTGCCTCCTCCTGATGAGGAGACTTCAATATGCAAACTCAACATTGATCCCTTTAATCTCTGTGTTTCTTAGCAACCTCAAGGCAAACCCTCCAAACCTGTGTGGGGTAGTTAAATCACACACTCAGGCACACAAGCACAGGCAACACACACTCACCTGTGTTTTCTCCTCATTGCAGCCTCACTTTTCTCTCATAAAAGATGGTGAGAATATTTGTGGGAGGGAGGTCATTATGGTTTATCAATTTGATGAATTCCAGTGCTCAGGTAGTTTAAGCAAATGAAAACTAATGCATTTTCATTTCACACGCTGATTCGTCTTTTAAACACTTTGTAGTCAATTACAGTCAGGGCCTTTAAAATTATTCATTCAGTTTGGCGTGTCAGGCCCGCTCTCATGTCTGAATACTCTGGGCCGTAAACAAGCCCGATGTTCGGGTGTGAATTTGTATGTAACGCTGTCACGTCACAGTCCAGCGCCTCGAGGTTCAGCCACTGTGTGTACGTGCGTGTTTGTGTGTGTGTGTCCCTGAACACTGTGTACTTTGCTGATCAGCCGAGGTCCCAGAGTGTTTGCTCGGTAAATAATATCATCTGGGCTTCTCTCGCTGCCTCACCCGCTCCTTTTCTTTCCCTATTGAATAAATCAAACGCGCCTTATCTCGCACGATCTCGTAAGCCAAGGCTAAAATGTGCTGTCATATAAATATCATGTCAAATGATAAATCTCTCTCCGCTGCGTCACACTCTTAGCGAGGGTTGTTTTGAGTTACCTCGCTCCAGCTGCAAAGCGCTGTGTGTCCTAATGCTCGGATTACACTGAGGAAACTTGGGCATTGTCTCTATATTGCTTTGTCTTCACTCACAATGAGTATCACGTAGGACGTTGCGAAAATCCCATACAGGTAATACTCTTCTTCCTCCTGCTGAGAATGAGAGAGGAGAAGTAGACACCTGATCACCCAGGAGCAGTCTGAGATGTGAACTGCCTGCTGCTGCTGCTGCTGCTGCTGCTGAAGTGAGCAGAGTGGATTGTGTTTTGCAGCAGCTGATAAGAATCTTAATGACAGAGTGCTTGATAACCATGCAATCTTCAGGGGGAAGTGGATTGGCTGAGGATGCAAGAAGTCTGACACGTTTTCCTTTTGGTTGTGTTGAGACACTCTACTCCTCAATGGGCATGAAAGTTTGCTTAAATGTTGGCCAAACAGCTGACGGTGAAACCTGCTCATCATTACTCACGTCTGATTTTATTAAATTGGATGTTAGATTACAAATCTGCTGTAATTTTCCAACTGTTTGCTCACATAACCTTTGTGGAGATACTGTTGTGGTTAAATCATGCCTAGAGGTTCTCTGTGTCTGTGTTGACATTGGTATCATGTTTACCCAAGCTAAGTGGAGTCCTGATAGATCGTATGCTTAGAACTTACATAACTCTCTGGCATCTCATGACTGCAGCGAGGGACTTCATCACATGTCTGAACAGTGACAAGTGTGTGTGTATATGTGCGTGTGAGTGTTTGTGTGAGTGAACCCCATTAATGTCTTGTCCTGTCAAACAGATGCATCCCGATATAGCCTGGAAAACTGGACAAGGGTCACATACACGAAGCAAAGAATCTTTCAACTTCAAAAATGCCACATTTAGTACAAGTGGATTTGATGGAGTCCAGTGTTGTGTTTGGCCTCTTTTCATTATCTTCTTTCTCCTCAGCAGAGCTGTGTAGGATAAGCATAATCCCTTGGCTTTTATTGTCCAGAACGGAGTTGGAAATTAATTTCTGGTCAGTGCTATATATAACTAAATATTAAACAGAGAAGCAGAAAGCAGAAATTCTGTGGGATTTAAGCTACAGTAGCAGATGGTCTGTTTTTCAGATATCTATCAGTGTTCAGGTTGATATATATTCGACTTTGGTTGCTCTGAATTTGACTTTAGCGTTGGGGTTTTGATTGAACTGTCTCCAAACCTTCTAGATGCATCGTCATGAAATGCGGTGAAGACACTCATGTTCACTGCTGCTTTTATTATGTCTTTCTTTGTTCGTTGTGTTATAGCTGCTTTTGTTGGGCTGGTTATGTATTTTTTTGTTTTGTTTTGTCTGCCTATAGTCTCTTTTTCTTTACCACAGTCTCTCTTGCAAACCCCAATTAAACTCAGGTTTATATTCCCCTCAGGACCTATTTTCCCAACTATGGTCATCTCTGATTTTCATCATCTGACCACAATTTTAATTTGTTCAACACTTTTTTTATGACAAAAGCAATGTCAAACTAATGACATTCCTACCAGTTCTTCCGTTGCACTTTGTGCCAATAAGTCAATGTTAGCATGTGGTGATGCAATTTCTTTACCGTTTGCTGCATTATTGATAATATATGAAATATGTTACAAAACTGTACTAATCATGCAAATGATGCACACTTAGATTAGGTTACTTTATGGGTAAAAAGAGTTAAGGAGTTATAAGAACAGCTGTATTGAAGTAAACACTACGTTTCTTTAATGAGTGACTGAAAAACACAACATAATGTCCTCAGTTAAATAGCGACAAAATCAAGCCTATACTGAGGCTGCCAAAAGGCTGAAATGTAACAATATCAATTTGTGTTGACTTTTTGTATTTCTTAAATTCCTTGTTTGAATGACTTTGTATTTCCCAATCCCCCACTGGCCTGCACTCATATTGCTCCATCCACAAAAAGCCAGCAACCTCTTGTACATACTTCATCTTGGCGTAGCTCAGTCGTGGCACAATGGAGAACAACACAGTTATCGTGACACTTCCCTGACTTTTTTGGCTTATTTCGTGTCGCCCTCTTCCTGATTATGCAAGGCGGTGTAAGATGCGTGATTATACTTCATGTCCACATTGTGCACCAATGTCTGTGCTCATGCAAGTGCAACCTACCATGCCGAAGCACACCTCCTCCAACTGTGCAAGGGCCAAGGAAGTGTACTGGACTTTGGGGGCTAAATGTGCTTTAGCATGGTACGGATTTCCCAGTGTGAGTGCGGCTTAGAGTTAGAATCAAAGCACAGATGTGTCTCAGAAAGGCAGCAAGACGCAAGTGGCGCTGAAAACTCACACTTCTCTGACTATTTATAGACAAAACAATTAATGAATTAGTCAAGAATGTTGATGAAGAATTAGTCAAGAATATAAACAGCGGAATAGTTATTCAGTTAATCATTGAACAAAGATAATGATATTATAAGTTGCTGCTATGATTAAATGTATAATAGTTTTAAAGCACAACAAACAGAAAATGCACATGATAAGATAAAACGAGACATTTTTGTTTGATAAATTATTTAAGAACATGATCATAATCAACCAATTAAGTCATTTGAAACAACAATACTGACCACAATGGCACTCAGTAGAGCGCATACCTCTGCCAAGGCCCAAGCAGTCCCCTTTTGTACTCACTAATAGACACAAGCCACCTAAATACACCTGATTTCTGAACAAAATCCATGAGAAATTAACAAAAATGTTGAAAAACTAACCTTCTCGCAATCTTAAGGAAAGCAAGAAAACATTCCTGGATCTGTTTATCCTGATCTGCTCCAAAAAGTTAATAGGGTCTATTCTTGGCTCAGACCCATCCTCCATCCGAGTTTTGTGAAAATCCTATTAGTAATTTTTTGTGTAATTCTACTGACAAACTAACTGACAAACAGATGTAAAGTGTTTATTGCTAAAAAATAATTAGCAAATTAGTCATTAATTGTTGAATGTAAAATAATTAAATTGTTAGTTGCAGCCACAAAAATAAACATGTGGTCGTACAAATAACGTAATATTTGGGGTATTTTTGCTTGAGAGAATGGTTAAACAGTTGATCATCAAAATTTAATATCAACTTAGTACCTAATCATTTCAGCACCAGCAATGAGCAGGGGAAGCTTTGAGCTATTGCATCGTGCTTTTCTCATTCTGTTAGATCTTGTGTATTTTTCACAAGGAGCTGAGAAGACACATAAAGAGATTCTCTATGCAGCTACAGCACAGTGGAGTTTAATAGAAGATAAATTCTTCTACAGTCTAAAAAAAGAATCTCAGATTTTCAAGCGAGTCAGTCAGAATCAAAGAGCAGGGCCCTCTTACCTCTTTGCACTGACGCTCGACAGTCATGCAGCGAGAAATCCATCACAGAAGATAAAGCGATTTCTACTTCTGCCTTTATTCTCACACTGTCTGGTTTGATTGGAAAAGCGTTCACTCTTGTGCTTTTTTAACTTCCTTACCCCTGATGGCGAGAACGTTATGCACATTTGTGGGCTTTCTAAAGGCCTCCAAGGACATGTGTTTGTATGTGAATGTCCTTCGGTGTGTATTTTTTTGGGTGATATTATCACGTAAAAATCCAGATGACATTCGAGTCTGTATGTGTTTGGATGTGGACAATACAGTATACAGTCTTGTGGTACTACAGGGGATACATGAGTCAATTCCTGGCGTATTTTAGAATACATGAATGTAAACAGATGAAGCTTTTATTATTTGTTAACCTTCAGCTGTACCCATAGAGACGTGCTGTAATCAATAGCAGCAGCATAATGTGTGTAGCCACACAAATGAGTCAGGATGTCTCTGTGGACGAACAACAACAAAAGAAGGTTCAGCATGATTGTCCTTAGGCCCGCCACAATAATTGCGTTATCGAATTATCAATGTCTCCAGTTATGTTGACATGCTCGTTTGCTCACATCAGTTCTTCACCAATATTTGAGACAATACGATGCAACAATATAAGACTAGGATGCAGCACCTAACCCAGTTTTCAAATAGTATTTATCTTTCTTGCGTGGTAATATTGTTGAGCTGCCTTTTTAAACATCGCAGAGGAAATCAGGTTACAAAAGGCCACCTTCATTAACAACCGATTCTTCTCTCTCCGCTCCTCTCCCTCCTCAGGTCTCCAGGGCTGCAGGCGTTTCCAGTCCTCTGCAGTCAACTACAGCACCATGTTGCTGGAGGCTGACAGTGAGCGTCTCTACGTCGGGGCCCGGGGGGCTGTATTTGCTCTCAATGCCTCTGACATCTCAGCCAGCTCTGCTCTCACTGTGAGTCTTGTTTGTTATCGGTGTTGCTGCATGTTTTGTGCCTCAGCTGCCGTATCTTTAACTCTGCAACAGCTTCATTTGCATTCCATACAACTTTTTGGAGGCAACAGTATTTCATTTGAGGCAAAAGTATTTATTCCCCTGTCACCCCTTGTGTGTTTTGTTACACCACAGGAGCCCCTTTCAGCATAAACTTGCATAGTAATGAGGTAAAACTATGTACTGTATCTTCTCACTGTAACTCTAAATAGATACAGAAATCATCATAAACATCCACATATTGGTCCATGTTTACACAGAAATGCATCCTAATTAATGCTGTAGTTAGCATACTATCTACCTCAACGTAGTGCTGCCAGTGTCTATCCTACTTTTGAAGTTCAAACTCACAGTAAAAATGCAAAATTCAAAATGCCTAATTTGTTTTTGTTTTTTGCGAGGATTTTCTTTTCTGAGGGTTTCCTCTTCTTGGACTGTACATTTTTACACTTAGCAGGATACTCAATTTCTCTGCATTCTGTGTGTGTGGTGGTCTCCATGGCGACTGATGCTAGCAATGGCTACCAGCTGTCACTGCAAGCTAGCTTTTATACTTTTTGGTAATTCTTAAATTTAGCAACAAGTTTCAACATGTATTTCTCTTTCCCCAGAAATGATGTCGGGTTTCTGAGATAGGAATGGAATGCTGACCAGGCATTTGTTTTTCAGACTTGTAACAGTTGTTAAGAGGTGTCCACCGAGGCAGATCCATCGAAATTGTATCTTCTATGTATCTTTAGGCACATTTATTCAATTATTTCTGTTTCTTTATCAAAAAGTTTAAGTATTGTTGGTCCCAACAAATGGTCTGTGAGGTTAAAGTACTTTGATTGAGATTAACATCCCAGGTTAATAAACCTTTGTTAATGATTATAAGAAGATATTGGGTAATTTTTCCTTTCTCATTATTACATTTAAAGTTATTATCCCTCTGAATTCTTCATGTCAGACTATTATTGCACAGTTAATTGAAATATTATTAAATTTGCAATATGGCCAAGTGCAATATACAAATAGCAGATTAGTGTGACAAAGCAGAATTATAATAAAATGCTGTAGTGCTGCAGAGATGCCCTGGTAATGATCATTGTCATTGTCAATGATAATTACCGCCAATCATGAAATATATTGCAATCATAATATCCATAAAAATATTTACGATCACTGTCAGTGGCGTGTTCTGCCAGTCCCGCGCAAGTCTCAAATGGCATTCATAGGAAACAACTCATGCACAAATGTCAAGTAATGACATTATCCACAGGAGGAGAAAGAACAGCTGGCAATTTGAAATGGAATATATTTTGCTTCAGTATACTGTAGAAGAAAATCCTCGCTTTTGCATTGTATAACACTATTGCGTGTTCCAGGATGATTCATGATGTCATTAAAGCTCAACCGTCCCTTTAGGTACCTATAGAAGCTGAAAACCCTCTATTACATGTCATGCTACCCTGTTTGTTACCTGGTGACAACCTGGCGTTAAGCTGTTATGCTAATTAAGTTAGCTAGCCGCGGTGTCTGTCATGAGGTATAATCACTGGTGTGTGCTCACCACCACACCTCAGTCTCCTGCTGTAAATTCCATATGCTGTGAATAATTCCTAATACGTGAATAATCAGAACAAAAAAGATTTGACTCTCTGTTTATCTGCTGCCAGATCTGTGGTATTTTGCTCAAATTCATGCGAGTCAGTGATATGAAACCATCCATCATCTCTCTCTCTCTGTCTTACTGTATGTTCCGTGGTGTGTATTAGATTGAGTGGGAGGCCTCCCCCGAGCAGAAACGTCAGTGTCTGCTCAAGGGAAAAGACAATAAGGTAGGCATTTAGCAATTCCTTCTCCCTCAGTCCTTTCTTTTCATCTTTTTTGTGTTTGGTTCTCTCCTATGTATTGATATTAGTTTCCTCACCAAAACATCTTGTCCGGTTTCTCTTCCTCTTCCAGACGGAGTGTTTTAATCACATCCGCTTCCTCCAGAGGTTCAACTCGACTCATCTCTACATGTGTGGGACTCATGCCTTCAGACCCCTCTGTGCATATATAGTATGTTAATGTAGAACACATTGCAGCCTTTCCAGTGCTGTTAATTACATTTAGCAATTAATTTCTTCCTGTAGATTTTTTTTGGTGTGTGATTTAAGATGAAACCAAACCTAATCCTCTTTACCTTAAATGTGTTGTCTCTGTATAGGATGAGGAGAAGTTTGTGATGTCATCTCAGCCTGAAGAGGGCAGAGACAAATGTCCCTATGGCCCAACAACGGGCTACACTGCCCTCATAATTGGTGAGTTATTTAACAGTTTCAGCCACAGTTGAGTTTTACTAAAAGTCTAAAGCTGATTGAGCTTGATTTTATTTCAGACCAGCAGATGTATACAGCTTCCCAGTATGAGTTTAGGAGCTTCCCAGATATCCGCCGCAACTCTCCGCCTCCCACACTGAAGACAGAGGATGCTCCCACACGCTGGCTGAATGGTGAGTTAATCTCCTGGAGTGATATAAACCTTTAAGCACGTTTAGATGGCAGGGTGGTTCTAACTCATCCAGGTAACGCCTGCTCCAAATCAGCAAGCATCAGCTGAAGCAGCAACTCAGGCACTGATTCTTTACCAGCATCAGATGATCAATAATTAATTGTATTACTTTCCTTACCTCAGCTACTGATTGCACCACTAATTCATAGAACATTACATCTTAGATTTACAGCCAATGACAGTTCTGTATTTTTAGTCCCAGGCTGTCAGTCTAACTCAAGAGTAAATTAACTCAACAACTACTACACAGATTGTCCTGACATTTCGTGCAGACATTTACAATTCCCAGACAAAGTATCTTAATGACTTTGATGATCCCCTGACTTTTCCTCTAGCACCACAATGAGGTTGACATTTTTAGGTTTTAGAGAAATGTCTCTACAATAGTGATGTGCAATACCTTTTTTATACCTTCATTTCCAATCCAATAGCAAGTAAATCCCAGGCTGGTATATGTGGGAATCTACTGTTGGTTGAACATCAGCAAACAAACTGAAGCCTTGACCGGCAGATGTGAATCACATTTGCACTGACAGTGACAAACATCACTGATAGCCACGCTCAGTCTCTTTCTCTATACCTGAATAATGCCTGCCAGTGCTAGAGGACTCAGTGAATGGAGTCCGTCACACCTTAGCAGCACTTTCCTGTTTCTCTTCTTTTGACCACTGGTGCATAACCTACTCAACTGTGATTGAATCTCAGATGCTTAACAGGGGTTTCGTTGTTCTGAGAAGTGAAAAAGCTCCAGACATGACTGCGTTATTGTTGAGACATCATCAGTGTCAACTCTCTGTCAGTGGCTCCTTACGATTTTACAGAATTGTATTTAGCCAGGTATTTAGTCTAGATCCTCGTGATAGTGTTGTTCACTTCTACTGCTGATGAAAAAAATACACATTTACCCCAAATTGCTGAGTTTAGATATCGATATTTTATTGTTAAAATTGATCCTAGAACAAAGACATATGCCACTAATGAACAACTCTTGGATGGATTTGTCATTCAATTTGGTGCACACAATTAATTATGCTCCTCTTCAATAATCTTAGTGATTCTTTAACTTTTCAAAATCCCATTTTTGACATGTCCATTCCTTTATTTAATAATCAAATACCTGCAAAATGCACAACATTTCCATTAGTGTCAGCTATGTCTATTTAGCATTATGTTAACATGCTAACCTGCTAAAGCACAACAGGTAACATACCTGCTAAACATCAGTATTTTTGCCATTATTTATGTCATTGAGTGGATAACACACTGTAAAATCTGACAAAGTGACTTTACTTGAAAACACAGAGGAAACCGATGACCTCAAATAAAGTAAAGTAGACAAGTAACTTTTAGTTGTTCAAACTTTTAGCCCGTACAACTTATATTTTAGTGAAAGTAAAGTAATTTCAACTTAAAAAATGTACAGTGTAGCATGCTGACATTAGCATTTAGCCTTAAAGTAAAGTAAGTAAAGTCTCACAGTCATTAGTATTGCTTAGGTTTGTTAATATATTACTCCACAAATTTGTTTTGGGGTTGAAATGACTCATAGACATGATGTTTTGCAAATAACTTGAGTCTGTAAACATCTTCATTTACTATTTGTTTTCACCATCTGTGCAAACTGTGTTTGCATCGAGAATGCCATTTCTTTTCCTTGATATAACAAGTAGCCACCTGCTCAGTTAAAGACAGTTAATCTGCATATATCTCAATTCTTTTACCGTTATGGTGAGACACCTCAGGTGGAGTGGTAGTATATTATTTTAATTGTTTCGTTCAGGGCAACTGTTATACCCTTTTTGCATGCTGCCAAAGGCTTATGTCAGCTGCTGAACAAGAATCCATGGATGGAAGATCTGTCAGTAACTCCACATGAGGCGGAAGAGATTTTGTTGATTCATTTATCAAAAAGAAGAAAATAGCACAGAATGATTGAGTGCTGTTTTCCTCCCCCATACAGAGGCCGACTTTGTGGGTTCTGCCTTGGTGAGGGAGAGCTTGGGCAGCAGCACCGGCGATGATGACAAGATCTACTTCTTCTTCACCGAGACGAGCCAGGAGCAGACGACGACCTACAGCCACAGCAGGGTTGCACGAGTGGCCCGGGTTTGTAAAGTAAGTGCAGGCTGAATAAGATGCAGAATATGATTTACAACTGGGAGTGATGCCTTGCATCAGACTAGCTTGAGTGAAGTCTGGGTTGATGATAGCAGAAGGGTGCTATAATAGATGAGGGGCCGGATGGGGAATGCATTTGTAACAAGGCCCCAGCGTGATTGTAGGAGCAGTGTGTGTAGCTGATGAATGGGTTGCAGAGTCAGTGGAGCTCAAAGTGAGAGGGATGGATGACTGCAGGGGGAGAGAGCCTGTTTAGCACCCTCTGCTGCCTAAAATGTGATTGATTTGTGATTCCTGCTGCCCAGGAAGGGGTTAAGTACAGTGAGAGCTAGTTGTACAGTGTAATAACCTTGTTCTCTCCTGTGGCACCTTAAAATGAAGTCTGCTCACAAGTTCTCTCCTTGAAAGCTTGGCAGTACATTTGTTTTTTCATCTTAATAGCAATGCCTTGCAGGGGCATGCGTGACATTTGCAATTTGCTGCTGGCCGAATACATTTAAAAAGTTAAAATCAAAGGTCAAGATGATGCTAGATGCTGGGTTTCCGAAAGGAAATGTAACCTTTCGTCAGACATTCTCAACCTCTAGATGTGCTGCAGGGACAAAAACACACACTCAAACACAGACATGTACAGTGGGAGACTTATGAAAAAGCCATAACCTTATTGAACGTATCACTACTGCTTCCCCTTGCCATCTGTTGCACTCTTTAGGAGGTTTACTTCCCCTCGTGTGCCACCTTGAGCCGAGTGTTCAGTCTGTTTTGTAATTTATCCAGGCATTACCTCATATAACCCTCTCCACTCCCTCCTCCTCTTCTGTTTCTCCTTCCTCCCCTATTTTTCCTCCCCCAGGGGGACCGAGGAGGCCGTTTGACTCTCCAGAAAAGGTGGACGTCCTTCCTCAAGGCCAGGCTGACATGCTCTCTGCCCGAGTACGACTTCCACTTTAACATGCTGCGCAGCATGTTTGTCATGCCTGGCCACGCGCCACAGGACACCCTCTTCTACGGCATCTTTGGCTTAGAGTGGTGAGTGTCTGATGTCAAGGTCTGGCTAACAGAGACTTTGAGGATACAAATGCAAATGAGTGAGGCAAAGATGAAAGGCGGCAATCAATACATAGAGACAGTCCAAAAAGACAGGAAGGGACGAGATGAAAGCGCAGGCGAGACAACGCAAGGAGAACTTTAATCCAAATGATGTGAAAGTTTGGTGGAGGAGTTCTATAGCAGTTTGAGGAGAGAATATTGATTAAAAATGCAGATTTAGATGGGTTTAAAAGAAAGTTGTGATCCTTAAGTTTTTTAACCCTGGCTGAGTGGCGACTCCTGCAGTTGAAGTGGAAACAGGAAGTGCAGTTTAACAATAGAGCAAACACTCATTGAGCAGCTATTTTGTCAGAAATACAACAGAACTGTTAAGTGGTGAATCTGTTTACAGTGCAGCCAAACAAACTCAAATGTTGTTTCAATGTAGAGGTCAGTCAGAAATAATCTCTACTGTGATCTGATTTCATGCTGCACACAGCGTAAGTAGTTTCCCACATGACCGCAGGGCACAGTAAAGCTGGATATACTTTTGAGGATTCAGAGGTGCACAGCCTGTCACCTTCATAGTAACTCCTCACTGTTGCTGTTCCCTCTGGCACCATTTCTCTCATGTTATTTTTTTAAGATAACGTACTGAGGAAATATTGCCCAACAAGGACTTTTGTTTTGTTTTGTTGATGCGTTTTTGATGAGCAGTGGCGGTTAGCTAACATCAGAGACAAACACATATCCTTTGGTTGCTTCACAATAAAAGTAATTCCATGATTTGTTATTTAAACAAAGTTCACTTTAAATGGAATTCAGTCATTATCCACTCAACCCCATACAGCTGGAAAGTAGGGTGACGTTTAGTAGTCCAACATTTCTTGTTTCTCTTAAACAACTAAACTAGATTGGGACTTGTTTTGAAGACATTTTTTCCAACCTTGAAGAGTGATCAAGCCCATGAAACCGCTTCAGGCACGGTTTGTGCTATCGCTTTTAGCATAGCCACTACCAAGAAATGTGTTATTTCATCTTAGTATTTTTTTGGTTGTTATATTAGGTTTTGCCACGGGTCCCCATCTGCCTTAGTTTTAAGAACAATGCTGCAACCCTGTTTTACTTTGGAGCTCCAGAATTGTTTTGAGGACTAGAAAACTTCCCCTGACATTCCATCTACAAGAGAGTGAGAGGATAATGACTACATTTTCATTTTTGCTTGAACCTATCCTTTAGGACTTAAAATGTGAAGATGTGGAGGTAGTACACACTGGATGTAAATACACCAAATGGATAGTATAAAACTGGCAATTGATTTTAGCAAAACTGAACTGGCACTTTGTAGAACATAGTTTCCATTTCAGTGTGATTCATTCACTGCAGTGATGTCTCATCTGAAATGTGGATGTTAAGCCAAAGCAAAATGTTTTTGGGGGAAAGTGGAAACAAACAATGATGGTTGTCAATATTTTTGTACTGTTGGGGAGCTGATGTCTCCTCTTGAGATCCATCTCTGCTCTATCTTATCATAGCTCTTACTACACCTCTCTGAAGCTTTTTTATGGTTCTCTCCTCTTTCCCTCCCATTCTTCTCAGTGATGTATGACTTCTAATCAGCTTCGTACTATCTCTCTCAGTCAGCCCCCCCTCCCTTCTCTGTGCTTTCTTCCCATTCTTCTCTATCTATCTTTTCACCTAGGTAAGCCACAGATCTACTGTACTTCTACCGCTGTCCCTATGGCAACACTGGGTTTACTGCTGTTATTGTTGGCGGGCTGTGCTCTGGTCTTTTTCTCACTCTATGTGTGTGTGTTGCTGTCTTTAGGAAAAACGTCAAGGCGTCTGCGGTTTGTCGATTCTCTCTGACTGAAGTCCAAGAGGCCTTTCAAGGACCCTACATGGAGAACCAGGACTCCGGCTCTAAGTGGAAGGAATACACTGGAAAGATCCCTGACCCACGACCTGGAACGGTAAACTCAAACACACGCAGTCACACACAATTGCTGCCCCTTTCAAGCACAGAAAAAAACACGCCACTCTCTACTTTGGCCTTCAGGGATTCACACCAGAAAACTGATCCAAAGTGAAGATGCATTTAAAGAGGAAGTAGGGGAAAAGATGGTTGGAAGGCGATAGAGAGCATGAGTGGCAGCCTCAAGGATGAGGCTCAAAACACAACCAGCTTATGCCACTGAAACCCTTTTCCATGGTGATTAGCTCTGGCCCTTAGCTTTGGCAACAATGGTTTAGTGTGGCAGCTAAGGCCGTTGCATCGTGAGCAGGAGCAAACATTATCCACTGTTGTGTCACTTCAACACTTTGTAGGACTTAATTTCAACATTGCTATTAACCGGAAGGGAGAGACGGTCAGGGGTTTTAACTTAGGAGCATGAAAGCCTCTTCGAGGAGCTGGCTGAAGTCATTACAAAAGGACAAAAAGAGCAGGCAAGTTGTTTCCTTAGTCAGGTGCAGAGAGAGCTGAGTCGCCCGCGTGTCAGCACAAGCCAGCTGCTGAACTCACACGGGCTCATTGTCGTCCAAGTGAAATGTAACATTTTCCAGTGGACACAATCCTCCACATGGCTCAGGTTTTCTTCTTGATCCCTTCATTTTTGCTGTAGACCATCTCGCTAAGCCTCATGACATCCTCTCTGCCTCACACTATCCATCTCTATTTATAGCAAACTTTATTACAAATGAGCCAAAAATGTCTCCCTGCAGCCCATATCGTGCCTTATTACTTGCTCATCACCCCCTCCTCTCCTCACTCTCTTTGGCTTCTTCTTCCTGCAGTGTATAACTGACACTCTGAGGGCCAGGGGCATAAACGTGTCCACTTCGCTGCCTGATGATGTGCTGGACTTTGTCAGGAGGCATCCTTTGATGTCCCAGCAGATCCAACCTTCAGACAGACGCCCCCTTTTGTTCAGGAGGACCACAGACTACACACACATGGCTGTGCGCATGATCCAAGGCTTGGATGGACAAACATACCATGTATTATACATGGGCACAGGTGTGTATGAATTCATATCAGGCAGTAATGGTGCAATCTGTTCAAGAAATAGTTGACATTTTGAAAAAATGCTAATTCACTCACAGCCAGGGGACACTTACTTGAGCTTTGCATATAGACTCAAAACAAAGGCAAAATAATCTGAAAAAATATAATGCGCTTTTATGAGGGGTTATGAGTGCAGTGATTTCCTGGAGCCTTGCCTTCACTGTGGCCAGGTTGGCTGCATCTATTACTAGTTTCATGTTCATTTCTTACCTTCTAGTCAGCTTATGTTTCCCATTTATTTCATTCATGAAATCGAAATCAGAAACTGTTCAAAAATGGTAACCCAGCACGTTATTTTTTTCCGGCCAAACTTATAATATTGTTCCATGTTTTCAGGTTGTTGTTGTGTTTGAGGAGATTTTAGAGGAGAAGAGAAGAGAAGTTGCCAAAAAGCAATTGTGGTGGCAGTTTGTTCAAAGTTCATTGGCACACTCATGTGACTCGTGTTCCACTAAATAAAATCAAATATATCATAGCAAGTGATTCTTATCCAAAGTTACATGGTATTCTTGTTCTTTACTGACTTACTGATGTTTCTACTTAGATGACACTAACTCCAAATTGTTTCACAATATTACAGCTTCTCAAACGGTCAAACATTTGTTACTTTCAAGCACAAGTTTTGCCGATGTCTCTGCATCTCACCAGCACCACATTGCTCCTAAATGTCTGTTATGCATGTGCACTAAAAATGAGCTTATCGCCTGTTATAAATAACAAAAATACATGAACTTGTATTCTGGCCATTAAAGGAGCTCTTTAGAATGTATGTGCTGTACTGGTTGTGCTGTAGTTTATGTTATCAGACTAAATTTCTCCATTTCCAGCTCAGTATCATACACAGAGTACATATGAATAGATTCAGGAAACCACATACAGCATTCATCAGGGCACAAAAATATTAACGAACAGTGTTGTACATGGACAAAGCAATCCCTCAACTCAGCCACTTAACTTAATCTAAATCTGCATTTAATTCCTATGAGATGTAGGATTTGTTCCCACTTTCTTACAAAGATATGAGTTCTTCAACTGATACAGTTTCTGCACTTCTCTGAAGAGACAACATCAGATATTAGAGGAGAAAGTGGGTTGGGGAGCAGTTGCTGCTATCACTATACTTATTTCTTTACACATTGCCTGTCAGAATAATTTAGTTTCTTTACACTCCCAAAGGCAATGTAATCTGGTTCAAGGGATTATATTGCAGTTGGGGCAATTGGAAAAGCTTCTGTACTTGTTATAAATATAGCGAGATATGTAAACATACTCTAAACCTTACTGTAGATTCTCCAGCAACTTTTATTACATTTGCACTCACACTCAACAATGTGTATCTGTGATAAGAAATAAATCAAAGAAGTGGAATACCTTCCTTGAGTTAGTTTCAAGGGTATTTGAACTGAAGGAAAAAAATAATGGCTGTGATAACAGTGATAGAAAGTGATTGTCTGAAATGCATGTACGTATTCTCCTTTAGTTTAAATGTTTCTCTTCTTTGTTTGTGTCACTCAGATGAGGGCTGGTTACATAAAGCTGTAGAAGTCGACGGTCAGCTTCACATTATTGAGGAGCTTCAGGTCTTTGAGGAACAACAGCCTGTTGACAACGTGCTGATATCTGCAGAACAGGTAGCGTATCTGACCGCCACATGCACACACTGTATTTAAAAGTTACCTCTGTCCTATAGTATTTAAATCCTCTGTCTCCACCCCAGATGAGTGTGTACCTGAGCTCCTCGTCAGGCGTGGTGCAGCTTCCCCTCTCTAACTGTCACAGATACGCCTCCTGCTATGACTGCATCTTCGCCAGGGACCCTCACTGTGCCTGGAACGGAGCCCAGTGTGTGGACATAATGGCCCTCGAAGACAGGTGGGTGCTGAAGGCTGTACACATGTCAGGTGATGCGGGTGCCCTTTTTGTGTGTTTGATTTGACTGAATTCAAGTATCACAGCGCCCTGACATGGTGTCAGCTCCTAGAACTGTTGCGTAATCACAACACTGGCAGTAAGTTGATGCTGGCTGTGATAGTAAACATAGTGTGCAGCTGTGTACTTAAGGTGTACTGATATATCAGAATGGACTCGCTTACTCAGTGGAAAGTTGTTGTGTAGGCAATAACTGATATGACGTATATGAATGGAGCAGAAAAGCAGGAAAAAAGAAATGGGAAGAAAAAAGAAATGGGAAGAAATAGAAGTATCAGTATGTGTTACAACAATACTGGATATTTTTATGTTACAACAAGCAAGCACTTGTTTTTTGCACTAATGTGCTGTTTCCTTCCTCTTAACAGATCCACTTTAATCCAGGACATCCAGCATGGCAACAGGGGATGTGAGAACACACAAGATGGTACGTACAAATCTCACCTGCTGCTAGCTGTTGTGAAAGAAAAAAAGTTTGCTTCTCACGCTATGAATGATGAAAGGGAGATTGAAAATAGGGAATGTGAGGAAGATGCATCGTTGTCATCAGATGGCACGAAGGCTTCTTTGAAAGTTGATTATGCGCACAGCGTTTGCAAACTCCTCTCCTCCCTTATTTAATCACATTTTTGCCATCTCTGGAGAGAAGTCTGTTTGATATTCAAGGCAGACGAATGCCTTGTCTCACTTTACAGTTTCAGTCTGATAAGATATAGCGTCTTCTCCCTCCCGCTGTTCACTCTCTATAAGAGATAATGTGATGGCAGGAATTAAAAGATATCTAATTACAGTTTATACCTCGGTAACTCTGGTCAGCTTTTTATAAATGTAAATGTGTAACAATTAGTCAAAGAAAAGTTGTGAGTTTTCCTGTAAGCATAATGTGAAATGAGAGGTTCTCACTGGATTAATATTTGTTTCAGACGTTGTCCTGCGGAGCCGCACTGTGCGGGTGGGTGACGATGTGCTGCTTCAGTGTGAGCTCAGCTCTAATCTGGCAACACCTCTCTGGACTCTTGACGACAGCGAGCTGCAGGGCTACGGCCTCAACTCTGGCTTCAGAACCGGCACCGACGGGCTGTTGATCATTGAGGCCCGGCAGGACCAGAGCGGGCTGTACACCTGCTACGCTGTCGAGAACAACATCAAGGTCGCTATAGTTTCCTACAATATTACCATCCGCCTGGATCTACCCCCTCCCCCACCTGTTGAGCCAACCCAGGACCATTACAGTCTCTTCGCCACTCTGCTGCCACCCACTGAGCGTCCCTCATCTGAGAGACCACTGCCACCACTTCCGGCCCCTCTCCTCCCCCACTCAGAGCTGCTCACCCCCAGGAACATGGAGGCTATGTACCTGTCCCTCATCACCATCCTAGGAGGCCTGTGTGTGGTCCTCACCGTGGTCCTTGTCTACGTTGGCTTCTGCCTGCGAGTAGGTAACAGAGGGAAATACTCTTTACGCGCCGCAGCTGCTGCCTACCCGAGCAGTAAGAGGAACAACAAGAGCAAAAAACAGCACAGGAGCTCCTCCCACATGGAGCTGAAGACCATCTCGAGCCACTGCAACGGCAACGGTGTCTGTAACGGAGTTTCAAAACACCAGAACGGTGGCATCCAAGACGGAGGCTTCCTCCAGATTGTCCCGGGTGAGGGTCACACATCACCCAATAAGGAGCCTCCTCCCCCAGCACCACCTCTCCCGCCAACTCCGCAACATCACTCTCCGGAGTGTGACTTCCCAAGCGGGCTGTCGGCCACACTGCCCAGCGTTCTGAGGAGGATGAACGGCAACAGCTACGTGCTGCTGAGGCAGAGCGACTCTGAAAACACACCATCGCACTGCTACTCCTTCGCTGAGGAGCTCAACAGGATCTTAGAGAAGAGGAAACACACTCAGCTGCTTCCCAGGCCGGACGAGAGCTCTGTGTAGAGAGATGAACCTCCCCCTGTGGTGGGAAGACTACTGTGTTCTTATCTGGTGCTGAAGTGCCTGTCATGACTCGTTATTGTTGAGGACTAACGCAATGAGAGTCTTATCTATGTTCTTTACTTTGGATTTTCTTCCACATCGAGACATTCCTGCTTTTTGAACCTTGTTTGCCGTCCTTAATTCCCAAATTTCCCAACACATAACAAGTGAAAATTAATGAGTAATGCCAGTGAAGGAGCGACCATGTAATCTACCTCACCTCAATACTGCCCAGAAGGACAACTGCAGTCAATCTGCAGAATATCAGGACTGAGATCTCAGCTGCAAAAAGATCTGTGATCCACAAAGCACAAAGCGAGACATACAGCCTCCCAACGAGGAGCACAACCCCACGGGAATATAAATACATGAAGACTTCTGCTGTGCGGCAGCCATGTTTGGCTTGATTTCAACTGGAGGGCAGCTAGCCAAAGTTTGTTTGCACTGATTAAAGTGCGCAGATGGCCTATGCATTTTTAAAACGTGACATTCACACATTATGAATATTGAGGGAGATGGACATGGCGAGCGAAGGAATCTAGAGTGCAATTTTTCACTTTTAATAACCAATCGCAATAACCAACACAAAATATACAGTAACTCATGGCAGCACATAACACTTTACACCAGCCATCATAAAGAAATGCTGAACTAATCATTCTTTAATATCACTATTCACCATAAAATGAAGTAATTGAAGATTTCTTAATTTATTACTGTGTTTTAATGACATTAATACCTAGTCTGTTTTTTAATTAATGACAATATTCATAATTACCATCTATATGTGGTGTTTACTATTGTAAGAAATAAACAAATTGTTGGTTATCACAAAATATACAAGTAAATACAGCTGCAGCAGAGGCTCACAATCCATCATAAATTCATTATAACTTGTTATGGGGATGCTTTATGTTGGCCACATAATCATTATAAGCATCCATACTGTTTATAAAATTGCACAAGATGCTGAGGATTTTTTTTTTTTTATTTAATCTCCACATGATTGAAGAAATATTAAGTAGTGATTATTTCACCGAGTGTTAATGGACAATTTGAAGAAAATGTGACAGTATTAATGATTTTAATGCACTTTACCAGTTTAAAAACGCTTTGGGAACATGAATGGACGCTTCTGTGGAATTTGACTCTGCACCCTGTCAGGCCAGAGAGGCTTTTTGATTGGCCTTTTCTCAGTGTAAAGAGCTGCAGCAGAGAAGGGAGCAGCTGCATCTGCTGGACCTTGTTTGACGCAAGTGGATCAGGAGGAAAAGACTGTGTTTGAGCTGAACCTGAATCCACCACCGAGTGACACCCCACATGAGACTGTAACACAGAGTGACTCACAGACTGTGGGGTGCAGCGTTCTCCAAAAGCATCCAAGGTAAATCATTTTTGTATCTCACCAACACATCTCCTGCACAGGCACTTTGCCAAACATGCACTTAAAGGAATAGATCATGGAGTTAGAGTGCACGGCGGCTGCATCAGTGTTTTACTGACTGGATACATACAGAGCACTGAGAGCACAAAGTCATCTTGATTTCCATCAATCTGCATGTGAACAGCTTGTTGTTTTGATGGTTGGATTTATAATTTGTGGGAAAGTTTTGGTTCAGAGATGCCCAAATGAAAACATCTGCGACAGTCAGACTCACAGATAAACTCTATCACTTCAGACAAATTAACAATCTGCCAGCACATTTTATTGAGAGGAGCCCAACCATGGAAGAAACCATTTCTAGAAAGCGGAACCACAACGGAGGATAATTTTCATAAATGATTTATTATCTACTTATTATTTTCATGATTGAGGGTGCAATATGTAAGAATTTGAGTTTACTAAAATTATCAACAGAGTGTGAAGAAACAACAGTTTTGACATCATGTCAGAGACGTCCTTTTGTTGTGTGGAATATAGAGATAGCTACTGTAGTTAGCAGGCTAACCAGATAGCCCCCGGCCAGAAAAACCTCTTTCTCCCAGCAGTCCATAGCTCCTTAGCCAGTGGTATACTGTAAACAATAAAACACTCACTCCCCTGGTTGTCTGGATAGCTGCACAGCTAACTGAGCTAGCAAGCTAACGTCAACTACAGTTATGAATCAATATACAGAATACAGTTAGCAGCAGTTAGCAGTTGCTCTGTTTACATGTTCCCCTAATTAATGGGAAAATGGATTCTAATCTGTAAAAGGTCTAAAAAGTTGTGAATAGTGCTCATCACATTTTCCCAGAGCCCAAAAGGACATCTACAACTGTCCTCTTTTGTCCAAAAACAGTCAAAAAACCCCAAACTTTTCATTTACTATTAAATATCACAGAGAATAGCAGTAAATCCTTAAATTAAAGAAGGTGAAACCAGAAAATATTTAATATTTTTGCATGAAACATGACTGAAATGATAAATTGATTATCAATATATAGTTGGCAATTATCTTCTTTCAATCGAATAGTCAGAATGAACTATTTTATCACAATTTTATCATTATTTTAGTATTGCACTGTTTATTTGCCTCATCAGTGTCCTCCTGCTGCCTCTCAGAGGGCAGCGTTAATTAAACACTCGTCTTTATGACAAGTCTGACCTTACTTCAGAAGGAGTGAGACAAAAGTCAGAGATCTCCTCAGAGATTTACAGTATGAACACTCTCATGCTCCCAATTATTTCTCATACCCTCAGGCTCCGACTGGGGTTTCGTTCTTTATTACTGTTTGTCAAAACAGAACCTGTCAAGTATGCCAGTAGTCTGCACATACAGCCGAGAAAATTAATACACCTCCACATATGATCCTGTGGCACGCCTGTGAAACGGCACGTCTGATTGAATCTAACAAGCCCGTGATGTCAGGCTGTGAGGCACTGTGCTTGCCGCTGCGGTTCGCTTGAAGAGCTAAGCTTTCTAGTCAGTGGCACTGATCAAAGAAATGAAAGAAGAGGGATGTAGCTGCACTCTTGGCACATTAAAAGCCTTCATTAAAACCCTTTGACCTCATTTCAAAGCACAAGACAAGGTGAACACATCGGCGCAATTTTTAATGGTTTTTTTAATGGTAAGGATTCACATTCCTGCAAAAAAAAGCTCATTAAAATGTCTCAAAACGCTTACTGTTTTATTCAAATGTGTACTTAAATATCCTAAATGTTTCCAACAATGTTCAAATCCAGACAAAAATCCACAAGTTTATTGAAGGTAATCGTGCCTTACATTTGGTTGCCCGTTGCAACTTCCAGGATAGGAAAACAAGACTAAACTTGACACAGATAGACCTTTAAAACATTACCTCATCTATGAATATTGGTGCCAGAGTCACGTCAGATCGATGTGTTTGTTGTTTAATGGTGTATACACCTCCATCGACGGGAGCTCATGGAGGGGTTATCCACCACAAATAGCCGGATTACCTCCACAGATCTATGCTGCAGTCAGGTCGATTAACAGGAGAAAAGAAAACTCCACTGTCAACCATCAAATGAACTGCCAACTCTCTGGATGATTTATCAATGATATTGGGTCATTTTTAGGGGGGAAAAGTTCAAAATTATCTGGTTCCAGCTTCATAAATGTGAATATTTTCTGGGTTGTGGAAAAAACAAGATATTTTAGGATGCAATCTTGGGCAAAACAACTAATAGATTAACTGAGACAATACTCTACAAATTAATTCAAAGTGAGAATAATTATTTGTTGCAGCTTTTGTACATACTTTGGGCGATGTTTGAAAATTGAATCGAGCTTTATCAGTATTGAATAAAACATATTTAGATCTGCTAGATCCAGATTTGTATTAGTTTTCGTATCGTATCAAGATCAATGCATTATTTCCCTGAGAATTAACAAAAAAATATATTTAAAAAAAAACACAGCGCTATAGCAAGTATGACATTTCCTGGATCTGTACCTCTTTCCAGAAAGTTAATGGGGTCTGCTCTGTCTTCAGACCAATCCTCCATCCGAGCTTTGTGGTAATTTGCTCAATAGTTTCTGTGAAATTCTGCTGACAAACCATCCAATAAATGGCCATGGTTAAAAACACAACCTCCTTTGCGGAGGTTAAAATAACAAGCAAAAGTGAGGCTACAAGAGATGGTTTATGCCTGACTGTTTTCTCCCTATCTCCCTCTGTCTCTTTCCTTTGCAGGTCTGATGAGGTCTGGTCAGTTTGAATCCTCTTAATTTCATTCCCGGCGACACCATCTCCCGACCAGCATCAGATGGCAGGATCGGCTGCAAAGATGTGCTTATAATGAGCAGTGGAATGAAATTCGCCATCATTACTGGACGACAAAGAGCTGAAGAGAAAGAAAGAAACAAAGAAAGAATGAAAGACAGAAAGAAAGGCTGGATAAGGGCTACAGTGTGAGAGTCTCTGCACCTCCAGCTCTGCCTCCCCGCAACTGGAATGAAAATTGTTGTCTGCAGTGTCTCACTGAGTAACGTTTGTTCTCCTGTGTGTGCAGAGAGCGTCCCTGCATCTGTATGATTCACACTAAAAGGCTAACGACCTTTTTTCTCACACTTGCTGCATGAATTATTTTTCAACACCGCTGTTCTTTTTTCAAGTCAAGTTAACAGGAAGGGTCACTGTCAATGAGAAGTGCCAAGGTTGGTGTTTAAAAAGTGCTTTGTGAGCCTGTGTTAAAAAAGATTTTCAAAAAGAGCCGTATTTATTTTGTAATTTTGTACATTGTGTTTTGAAGTTATTGTTAATGTCGCTGTTGAAGTGCCACTTGTGAGACACCGTCCTGATGAACAGGAAGGTGCCTGCGTTGCACAAAATGTGATAAATAGGAGCACGGTAGCCAAAAGCATGCAGAGGCTGCACCAGCACCACAGAATTTAATATTTATAACCTACTAATGGGAGGAAAAATACACTAATCTACCTATTCAATATAACCTATTAATTAGGGATTATTCAGCTTTTCTGTCACTGTAATGTCTGAATATTAGTTTTGAGCTCTGTTTGCATGATACACCACGTTTGTGCACACAGCAAAATCCAATTCTTTTACTAAGCGAACACAAAGAATAACAGGGCAGTGGGTTCCTTCACATTTCAGTCATAACGAGTTCAAATAAAACTTTGTACTTCAACCTCTTCCTCTCCTCGTCATTATTATGCTTATTTCACATTCCACAAAGGCAGGTAGATGAAGCTGGTATGTTGTGTCTGAGAGGAGGCCTAGCGGAGGAGGTGTATGCATTGTCACTGGAGTTCCTGCAGCACAGCCCGGGGCTGTAAAACAGCGCAGCACACAGTGGTAGGGAAAATGTTGCTCTGTCCTGCGAGGCGGACGGACCGGTTCAGATCCAACTGGAGTGTCTGAGGACAGTTTTGTTGACAAAACCCACACATTCACATGTCCTGCATCTTGTGAGGGCATGACAGGAGGAAATGTTACATCAGCTGATGCCGCCTTTATAAAAGAGCAGCCGATTTAACCCGAGCCCTCTTATTTGATCTTTCAGAAATGCCACGCTCAATACATAACACAGATTTTTCCATCATCCACATGACCTTTTCTAATGTTCCTGGGTGAGGGCGACGCCCAGCTTTCAGACAATGGCTGTGTTGTTATAATGTATTACCAGCAGCACGACAGAACACCCATAAACAGGGCAGCCGTGTCATGAACACACAGACAAACGCAGCCAAGGGGCAATTTGTAAAGGTGCCAGGTGCCTGCAGTGTGTACAGCCTGACATGTGATTAACAATGGTTGGTCTGGTATTTACGTAATGCTGCCTTGGTTTAATCTGGGTCAACAGGAAGCTTCTCCTGCCTCTTGACTGGCAGATTGTAATATATTAAATTAATGCAATAAAATGTGTAGAGTACACACACACACACCCACACAAACACACATATTTATATATACAGTATATGAAAAATGTGTGGATGGCTGCACCATCAAATCAACCATGACAGATTACTGTCTTATTAACATATTCAATCTGTAAAATAGTTGATTGTTGAGTCTTGTTCCCATCTTGTCAAATACCTATATTATGGGTCGGTAGGTCATGCTGGCCACCAACGCAAAGCCTCAGCATGTGACGAGTTGGGAATGAAACTCAACAATTAACTATCTCACGAATCGCACCTTTAACACGGGAAATAAAATAAATGGTGAAGATAGTGAAGGTTGAGAGGAGGTGTTTGGATGATTCGTGTTCCCCAGAGAATGAATCATAATGGTGACTTTGATTTTCGTTCCACCATAATGACCATATTGGATATGGATATGAAATATAACTACTGTATTTACTGGCCTAAATGCTGTAAACATGTGCTTGGATCCATCTCAGGATTAAATAACCCCTCACTTTTTCCCCTTGCACCATCAACTCAAAATTCAAATGTATTCAGTGTGTTTTATGCCTAAAGACTTGCAAACATCATTAAATTCGCATCAGCTGCACTTTATGTGTGGTGCTAATCACCAAATATTGGCATGCTTTCAGGCTAAACAAAGGTGGTGACGAAGGTAAACATTCCACCTGATTAGCATCAGTGCTTCAGCATGGTCATTGTAGAGAGTATGTGAGCATGGTTGCATCAGCATATAGCTTAAATGCACAATATGTCATTCTTCCACTCGAGTTCTCTCACTAAATAATAATAATAATAATAAGAAGAAGAAGAATATGTATTTTTTAAGTGAGCAGCTATCATTGGATCATGGCAGTTGTTGTCTACGTTGTTAAATAACAAGCATTGCCAAAGACAATGTATTTGATGCAACTCAAAATGTTCACAGATAAGATAACGTTTGAAAGTTTTTTCTCACATTACGTTTAGTCACATTCGCTGACTTCCTCACTCTTTAGGTATTGTTGTTTATGGACATTTAAATGTGCTGTGCTGACGTACAGACTAACTCTTTATTTCTTGTGATTTGCTGGTTTGTTCTTACCTTTTTCTGGCTTCTGAAAGTTAGTGATCAAAAATGGGAGATCATCCGTGACAAAAGGGTTGCAACCAGACATTTTTCTCACTTAAGGTATCACAGTAATTGCAAAACATTTGTGGAAAAGTAATTCTAATTAATTCATTGAATTGATGCATCTCATTGCAGACTTGCTTCCAACAAGCTTGTGCCAATGAAATGATTGAATATTTAGCCACCTAAAGGTGCAGTGGCTCATTCTTGAGAAAGTTTGTTCAGACCAAACACCAACAACAAGTCTATTCATTGGATGCTGATGCTTTCAAAGGTCGAGGACTCAAGAATTAACTTCTCCACATTTGTCTACTGCACTGTTAAGTTCAGAGGTGGATTGAGATAAGGTGAAGTGTGATAAATGATCTGCCTGAGAGCTCCAACAAAAATTCCCACAATCTCATTGGCTTTCCATTCAATTCATCGCTGTCCGACTTGAAAATAAAACACAGGCTAATAAATAATACGTGTACAAAAACAACTGTAAAAGTTAAATGTGAAATTAAAGTCAATATTATTGCCATCGGAAATACAGTGTAAAATGTAATCATTTTAGTATTGAACACTATTCCAGCACGTTGACTGCAATTTATCTGTCTGCGCTATTTTTATAGCACTCCGTCTGATGGAAATAACCTGCCAGGTGACTTAATCTGAGATTAAAACATCTGTTCTATTCCTGGACTCAGATTTCCATCTCAGAGAAGAGATGATTTCAACAGATCTTTCCTTTATTCCTCGTGAATCCGAGCTGTAAATAAATGCCATCCCAGGGGAGACAGATGAAAGGGCTCTGGGTGACAGCTGATAATAAAAAATAGATTTTAGCTCACAGACATCAATCACACATCAAGGTAACCTTCAATGGGACGGAGTAGGAAGTGTAGGGATCCTGTTGGTGCAGTTGATGCGTACAACTCCTCTCCTCTTCTTGTTCCTCCATTGTGCATTTGTGTATCATCTCTCCTCTGTCTTGTTTATCCTCGTTTAGACGCGAGCCGCTGTGCTTTTGTGCTTGTCAGCGAGGGTTTGATAAACCACGGGGACAAAAAGACACACCTTTTTGTAAGTGAAATCACAATCGCACAAATGGAAAATACAGTGGAAGAGATCAGAAAGCAAAGTCAGCATGACTCATTAGCGCTGGTGAAGGACAAATAGCTCTGACAGGACTTTCCACTGATTATTGTGCAACACTGCTTTGTAACAGGGAGACAACATCACAAAGAACTGAGAAATACCGACTTTACGGTTTGATGTCTCATGTTTAAGGTCATTTCTTTTTAACATTTTCTTTCCCTCCACCCATCTATGAAATTTCCATCATATATTCCCAGAGTTCTTTGCTCCCCCTTTTGATGTTGGTCATGTCAGACGGACGGATGTGGTATTAAGAGTTTTGACAGTCCGGATGTTTTAAGAGGATCGAGTAGAGTACAGTACAGCTAATCGCCAGAGCTAGAGTCTTCCTCAAGTCCTTCGCTTTAGTCTCACATCAACACAAAAAATGGATCAACAACTACGAGAAAAACCAAACGCTGCGTCCATTCAGTCTGTACATTTAATGGAAACACGGACGGCGTTCAGAAACACAGTCATTCCTGTGTGCGGCCATTGTGCAGTCAGCGAAATAACAGGCTCGCCTCCACTCTGAGACACTTTTGTGGATGCCACCATTATGGAAAGCCTGTCAATTGAACTGACAAAGGGAAGCTCGGCACTTTTCTTCACCAAAAACAAACAGATACTGTTGCTGGTTCACGCAAACAACCCCAGCTCCTCCCAGACCGGTTAGACGCCAGAAGAGCCACGCGTCTCTGCTGTCACACACACACACCACACTCATAAATCAATGGGCCCTTTATCTGCTTCCTCCACCCCGACCCGACCGGGTCTCGCTGTCTGCCTGTCACAGCTTCCTCAGACATGACACACGCCTGTCAAACGCAGACAGGTCGGCCGGTATCCACAGATGAACCCGCGCAGGAGTTTCAAGTTTTTCTTCTTTCCTGGAAACCGCCCACGACAATCTAGGTTAATCACAGGAGATTAAAATGATTACTGGCATTAAAAGCGTAGAGGTTATGTTGTGATATAAGCTCCGCTGAATACACTACTGCAGGCTTTTATTGTAGATGTCTGAGCAGCAGCCAATTCTTTCTCAGATTTCTTTTTGTGACGGCAGCCAACAAAATCAATAGGAAGGCAGCTTTTTCAAAACAAGTGCATTAAAAGGTTTTCTGTGCAGCAGGAGGAGGAGGAGGAGGAGGAGGAGGAGGAAGTAACAGGAGGAGGAAATAAGAGTTGTTGCGACCAGTGAGGGCAAAGACACACCTATTGTGATTGTGGTCGAGTGACACACACACACACACACACACACACCCACACACCTGTTGTCTCTGCTGCATGTTTTTCTGATATTTCACCTACACTCCAGAGAGATGTTTTGACAGCAGCAGGTCATCACAGTTTCCCTTGAAACCTCCTGACTGATGACACAAAAACTGGCTCTCACATGTGATTTCTGCTCCTCTCCTTCTCCTTCTCAGATTTGAACAAACACATCTCAGGTGATGTGTGCCTATGCAAAGAGGAGTCACACAGCCCAGCGGGGGCTGTTGACTCCAGTATTATCCTGGAGAGGCAAAGACAGAATGACTGATCTTCGACCTTTGGACTTGAAATATTGACAGTGTGTCAACATCCTCCGGCCCGGCACATGTATCTCGCTCGACTTTGATGTTTGGAACTGGTCTGGAGGAAGAGAGAACTGGTTTTTGAACTGAGCTGTGCTGCATTTTGTGGTCGAGTGTGCGTCAGCTGCATTAATTAACATGTGTGTTAAGTAAGGTGTGTGTGTGTGTGTGTGTGTGTTATGCACTGACTTCCTCTCTGGACTCTGCTCTTACAACCGGACATGTTTCATTCTCACACCAGTGGCACCACCTAGTGTTTCTCTCTTTCCTATAGTGTACTTCTGCTGTTGACCACTGGAGGTCAGAGACACTCTGCTTATAGAAAAACCCTCACATCCCACCTTTTCCAGTGCAAACTCAGTATATCTCCTCATTTCCCTCTGACTTATCACATCTGACCACCTGCCTTTTACACATTTAATCACATATTCTCTGTTTGTCTAAAATGGAGCAGCTGTGGAGTTAATCTGAAGGAGACAAAAAACACTGAGATGTAAGGAATCTAATTGTGTTTCGTGGAAGTATGTGTGTGTGTATTTCTAGTCCACGGGCCAGGCTGGATGACATCTGGGCTGAAGGAGCAGGATTACCACGCTGTGTGTGTTTGATGGATTGTGAACCGGACGAGGGCCAAACCACCTCAGCCGGTGATGAAAGTCTGTATTCAAACCAGAATAGGAAAGCTTAAGGTTCGTCGTGTTTTCATAATGAGGACAATGAGACTGAGGTGCTTCCCCCGATGATCGTCCGACTCTTGCCCAGCTGCCCTACAATGCAAACACGAGCCCATCTGGCGAAAGAAAGCAAGCCTGCAGGCTGGCATAGTGAGTCAGAGACCGACCTTGACACAGCAAACCTGGCATCAATCCCTCATGTCAGCGAGCACCCAACCAACCTGATGAATGTGTCGCAGAACAAGAGTGATGCTGAACTCCTGCCAGCTCCAGAGGCGCTGTTCCCCCGCTGACTGTGACCTCCGACCTTCCTGTGTAAAATGAAAACGTCCCCAGAGGGAATGCAAATTTTAAACAGTGCATTAACATAAAAAACGTATCAGTGTCAACGGGTGGAAAGTTAGAAACAAGCCATTTTGAAAGGGAAGAAGAAGAGGCTAGATGTTTTGTGTCTTGTCAAATATGAAATTAAGGTCAAAAGTGACAATTAAAGAATAATAGTGAATACTGACACACACCAGTTACACAGTGGTAAAACAAGTTTTACAGATTCTTAAAGGGATATTCAAGTGTAAATCTAATCCATTGATTAAACTTGGATTAATTGGATTAACTTTACACCGGAATATCCCTTTAAATAAGCATAGTAAAGATAGGTAATGTAAAAATGCTTTGCTGTGCGTGCTGTATTTAGAACTATACTTACAATACAACACACAAGAAAACACAAGAGAATCCTCAAAATGTGCTTCGATTGGCAATTGACAAGTTGTATTTTTTATATGGATAACTGCTTATTAAAGAAAGAAAATAAAAAATCAGGTGAAATTATGATATAAAACTTCATCATTATGAGACAAAAAGTCATAACTTTGAGATAAGAAGTCAACATTTATTTATGACTTTTAAACTCGTAATTATAACCTCATAATTTCTACTTTCTAGCTCATAACTATGACTTGCCTTGGGAATATATCTATATTTTTCCTCTCACTGAGAAGTTTGCTTTGGCATACTTTTAGCTATCATTATGAAGTAAATGTTGATTCCACAATATGATGGCTATTGAATAACGAGTCCATCTGTGTTTAGACTGGTTCCCTGTAAGCCTCACTGTATTCTACGCCTGCAAGCGGGGATGAAGTCTCCCGGGAAAACGAACACCATCTGACGATCCTGTCAGGCTGGCAGCCTGGCACGTTTCTATCTGCTTTAAAGTTTTGTTTAAATAACAAGATAAACTCAGGTTTTGCCCTGTGTTGTTTGTAGTAACGACTCTGAAGAACAGAGAACGACACAAAATACTACCATGGAACAGTAGCTGTCTGTTATTGAAGTTATTACTTAAATAATCAGAAGTAATTGTACTCATAACGCAAGCATACTTTCAAAATACCATTCTATTTCATGATGGAATATATTTACTTAATATATTATCTTATTAGATCTCAATCTGTAATGTAATGAATAACCACAGCTGTCAAACAGGAAAAAAACCTAATACTTAAAGGATAAGTTCACACAAAAATGTTTTTTTAGTCACCCTCATGCTGATGGAAAGTCCTTTCAAGTTTTGTGACGGGGACTTGCTTAAGCACACCTGAGTGCATTATGTAAGTGAATGTGCAAAGTTACATTCCACCACTGAAAAATGCAAAGTAGTAGTAAGACTGAACCAACATTCATTCATCATTATTACAACAATACAACAATTAGTTAACATAAGCTAATTACAGCCACTATTAGCCCACACCAGACCAAGTAGGCTGTTAAAAGAACTGAAAAAGAAGCTGTTACGGATAAATTAATTTGCTGTAAAGTTTAACCTCATTTGTAGTGTTGCACGGCCACAGGACACAGTGCAGTCCCACCACCTGCTAACGGGAGGAGAAGTTACATCGGTGGCTGTTTAACTGACCGGAAAGCTCTCTTGTTAAAGAGTGGGCAGCCCCCACGCATAAATTCAATCTCACAAGCAGAATATCAAATCTCTTTCAAATTGGTATGAGTGTAGCACAAATAAAAAGAACTAGACACACACACACACACACACACACACACACACACACACACACACTGAATCTATCATGGGTTCCCAGGTCTTGTTTCACTGAGTGTGAAACACAATCAGCAGCAGGAAGGAAAGGCAATTTCAGGCTTCAGCGACAAGAACACTTGTCTGTATTTCAGTGTCATTCTTGTTTAGGGTGGATGGAGAAGTCAGACTTGGCGTGCGTGTTTGTGTGTGCGTGTGTGCGCGCGTCTCATTTCTGCTGACTAACACCATTTCCCACCTCCTTCCATCGTTTATAGGAAGCACATATTGCCAGTGTTGTCTAGATGTCAATACTCTGTCAAATTATGTCACCGGAAGAATCTCTGCTGCCGACATTAGCACTGATGGTGAGCAGAGAGTGTGCCGGACTTACAGTCAGAGAGTGCCCTCTTCTGCCACATTTGCACTGAATCACAAGTGTTTTTAAATGGAGGATTAACTTTAGGTACCAACTGATGCCATCATCGTAACCTGACCCATAATTCCACAGTGCCACAACACATGAGCACAATACATACCTAAAATCTTTTTTCACAGGGCTCCTGAAAAAATAGCATTGGATAATAATTCATATTTTCCTCAATCATTTTAGTTTATAAAGTTCGTGGCACATTTAAAGAAAACTGCAGACATTTTCACTTCATTGAATTGACAAAAACTGATGATACACATGGAAGCAAAAGTCGACTGTCAAACTGAAAATGAGCGACTGTGTTTAAACTCAAAAACATACTCCTATCTTCAGGTTATTAAGATTCTCCAGTTCACCTGACCTGTACAGGAGCACCGTGCCCCGTGTCTCCTCTGTATATTTGGCCCCAGTGCAAGATGGTCTTATAAAGCTTAACACCCCAGAACCATCCAGAACTGTATTTGTGTCACTGATTGCTGCAAACTTTAAAATGAGGCATGAGGGAAATAAAAAATAAAATCCATTGCTTTTTAGAAAGTGGAACCTGTTGTTCAGGTAAAAGTCCACGTCTCTCCTCCCCGCACTCATGCAGTAAAAGAGAAACCAAATGTTCTGGCATCGCAGAACAACTTACGAACAACAACTCAGTGAAGAGCAGGTCCTGTCTGCTCGGGTAACAGGCAGATCCGCCTGCTCTGGTACCTTCCTCTTAAACGATGGACACTTGCAGCAGCATCAAGGTTTCACTACTATTTGCTATTATGTCAACTAGTGCATTTCCTGTTTAGGAGTTCGGCAGGAATGTGTCACATCATGGTCCTGTGCGAACAATGTATCTGTAATAGGTCAACTTTTCATAAGCTCCAAACAACAGCAGTTTTTTTTCAGCTGTTTACAGATGTGGAGATTCATGGTTTTCACTGGACAGGAAAGGTATGAAATGTAATCTGACAAGTAATCGGTAACTGAAGCTGTAGGAGAGTAGAAAGCACAGTATTGGCCTGTGTGATTTAGTACCTTGAATTGTACTTAAGTTTATGAAGAATTCAGGCCCATAATGAGTGATAGATGAGTTGTGAAGTAAAATTATACGCTTTACATTCTGCTGCGCTTATATTTCAGCGCTCAGTATTCGCTCAAAATGCTCAGAATAATCGAAAGTCAGGTCACCTACAGGTCAGTATCGACTGATTGTACTCAGAAGACTGTGTATACGAGCAACAGCTCCAGAACAAGCGGGTGAGCGGACCTCGAGTTGAGACGGTTCTGTCATAAAAAAAGAAAAAACTGAAATCACACAAACTTTGGTCCGCAAATCAGTGACACACTGATGTTACATCACACACTGACAGCAGAGGACATTAAAGGCAGCAGGGCACGGATGACACTGACAGTTTAAATACTATGACTGTGTGTGTGTGTGTGTGTGTGTGTAGTAGACGGAGACCAGGCATGAGTCTGTGAGATGTTGCAAGAATGTGTAACTGAATGTCAAGGGTTATGATGGGGCGGTGATTGGGTTACAGTTACCTTCATGGTTAGCTGTACAGTTAATGGATTTGATGTGTGTGTGTGTGTGTGTGTGTGTGTGTTTGTGTGTTTAACTGAGTTAGAGGATCCGACTCCAATCCCGGATTAAAGCTCATCTCTCTGTGTTTATCTCCCAGTGGACTATCTGAGAGGCTACAGAGGGGTTTGACCCAGTTAACACACACACACACACACACACACACGCTAACTCACACACAAGAGCACACAAAACTGCGGCATAATATAATGAAGAAATCTGTGTGGGTATTACTGCTTTGGTGATTGATTAACAGAAACAACAGTACCAGGTGTCCAGTCAGCAGGGAACAATTAATGACTGTGTGTGTGTGTGTGTGTGTGTGTGTGTGTGTGTGTGTGTGTGTGTGTGTGTGTGTGTGTGTGTGTGCGTGTGCGTGCGTGCAGAGTGAGTTTGCGAAGCCACTTGTTACCTTCACCTCAAGCTCAGCGAAGCGTGTTCCTGTGAGATCTGCATTGCAGCAGTCGCTTCCATCTCTGCTCCTTCCTCCCCGACATCGCCATCGATACCTGGTCGAACAGCCCATGATGCAGTTAGTGAACTGGCTAATGGGAACAAGCATCATTCTTTGCTTTAGCAGCCAGCTGAGAGCTATCGAGCCTAATCACCAGGATCTGTGGGGTTTCTTACATTTAACAAGCTCTTTGTCCAGATCTTTGTCCTAAAAGCCGCATTTCTGATCTGAGTCTGCTTGTTACTGCTGGTTGTGTTTCTTTTAAGCTGAACGTGAAGGTCAGACAGTCTCCGGGGTTGATATTAGTGCAGCCTTTACAGCACTAGAGAGGCTATTTCTTCTCTTTCCTTCCTTCCTGATCACGGCTGATGTAAGTTTTAATGGTGTTGCAGTCATGAGCCCGGGGTCGACCCAGAGGCCTCAGTAACAACATGTTCTTTATGCGCTCCCAGGCCTTCTCTCTCTCTGAGTGAAATATCGAGTTCTACGGCATGAAGATGAAATGATGTAGTCGTCCAGAGAGGCCACTTGGAGACAAACAGGAGGAAAATAGTTGTGGGGTTCAGTGGAGGACATGGGAGGAGCATGACAAGCCAAATTAGAGGGTTTTTTTTTTCACAAAGTGCAGAGTTCAAGTGGCTGAATTCCCACAAGCATGAAATAATCCCTAAATGATTGAATGCTCGGTATGTGATAAAGGTCGTTTGACCTCAAATCATCTCCATATTTCCTTCTTTAAAACAAATAAACGAGAGGAGTAAAACCTCCCCTCGTTTCTTTCCATTCCTTGTCTCTGCTCCAGCCTCGCACATGGTAATCTCTTATGTAATAATGTTCCACACACACATACACGTACATTGCTTTGAATTATTTCTCAGGCCCCCACTGTAATAACACTTCAATATTTTTATAGCCTTCTGCTATCAAACGGAGCAGCCCCGACTGACCCTGAGCTGTCGAAAAATAACTGCAGCCTTGCTGTCTCCGCTCGCCGTTATCCAAATCCCCCGGGAGTAGCTCCTGATTTTCTTTTTTTTTTTTTTCATTCTGATGGTAAAACACGGGCTGTTTAGAGCACTGTGCACACAGAAAACACAAAATAAAAGAGAGGCTAAAAAAGCAGAGGAGGTCAGGAGGAAGAGGATGGATGGGGAGCAGGGTTTAGAGACTCTAAAAACAGATGCTCCCCAGACTCGCCCTGTCTCCCCACATTAGTGCAGTGTACCTGCTCTCCTCGCCTCCTCTGTCAACCCTCCCTCCTCTGGCCTTTTCTCTACCGCTCACATGTAGCTCTTACCTCCTGATCTCCCAGTCCCTCCTCTTTGCTCTGATAATGCTTTTTTATTTTGCTGCTCGGCTCCGTCCTGAAAGTTTTATCCTGGTTTAAACCTCTGATGAAGTGTATCCAAATAATCCAAAGACAGCCGCTAGCTTTGACCAGCTCTCACATCCCAGTCGACAGGATGAGATGTGAGCAATTTACACTTCTGCAAACCATGGATATATCATGGGCTACGTACTGTATTTACATTTGTTTGACAAAAGCTTTTTGGACTGAGAAATCTGGACATCTTTCGTTTTTTAACAAAACCTTGGGATACCTCCAGTCGACAGGTATTTCAAGTCAAAACTTGATCCTTTCATAACCCTAACCAGGGGGTTTTTGCCCATAACTAACCAGACTGAAAACACAGTTGTTGTCACAAGATAAAATTGAAAACTGAAGGTAAAGAGACGTTAAGTTGCAGCATAAAGAAATGTAAAGTTTCAACAGGGCAACATTTATTCTTGTGATTGTGCTCATGTGGCTCAAAGGAGGATGTGAATGAGCTCACCTCGTGGCTCTTTCTCCAGCTGTCCACTGACTCCTGACATTTATATTGTCTAACAAATAAAGGCTTTTTACTACAAAGTCTCAGGTAAGTGATGGCAATGTCTGTCCAACGCTTAAGCCAGACTGGTATATTTTGTCAACTTTTGCTCAAGTACTCATTTATTCCTGGGGAGGATTCCTACTGACTTTGGTGATCCCTGACTTTAGTGTCACCAGAAAGTTGGCCCTTTTTCATTCTTAGTGAAATGTCTCAACAACAAGTGATAGATGGGCATGAAATATGTCACAGACAGTCATGGTTCCCATATCATGTTTCCTTATGATTTTGATGATCCCCTTACTTTCCTTTAGCACCAGCAGTAGCCTACTGTATGTTGAAGTTTTCACATATCCTATGAAATATCTCAACATCTACCTGATGGATGAGGAATCAAAAATTGCACGAACTAAACAACTTAACAACAATTATGAGATTAATTACCATGAAACCACATTCCCCTCAGGGATTTGTCACTAAAAACCTGCAAAACTAACATTCAACTAACATTCCCATCAGCCTCAGCTCTACTTTGTTTTAAGAGCTATTTAGCAGACATCAGCATGCTAACACGCTAAAGTTATACAGTGAACGTGGTTAAACAGCTCAACGTCGGCTGACCTCAGCGTGTTACGGTCTGTGTATGATTGTATGTGATCAATTACTTTTGACTTACGCCAGGTCAAAGGTCAGGGTCCGGTAGAGAACATGTGCTCCAGTCAGTCACGGGCTCGAGCCTGACACCTCCATTTGAAGGACTGTCTCCCTGCCCTGTCATTGCAACACACACAAACACACTCTCCGCACGTCCTTTTACTGTGACAAACAAATGACTCACGCTGAGTTCAAGGACCCTGCAATGACAACATTTATGCCTCCAGTTCAGATATACTGTAGCATTAGCTGGGAGGACACTACAAATGACTCGCTCTGTGTGTGTTCACGCACATCTGCTGAGTGTCTGGAGACGGTCACACTGTTTGCATCACCTCTGCCAACCCAAACATCTCGACAGCTGCTGATTTAAACTAAGACCCCTCGTATTTATTTTCCACACAGTCGTGCATCTGTCTGCACGCGATCTCGATTTAAGAAACATTTTGTGAAGTTTTCTTGGCAATGTCGTTTTTCCCGCGCGGGAAACACAAACTCCCCTGCGTCGATCTGAACACATGCGTCGATGTGAGTAGGCGTGGAGATGATTTAAGAGTTGTGCTGCCCTACAGCCACGCCCTTGACCTGTTTTGATATTAGAAACATGCTGGTAGCTCCAGCAGTAAGTCACCCACCATCAACATGTCACTGTCCAACCTTCAGCACATCCAATACCGTGAACACACTCAGGCACATGTCTTGCCACTGCAACTGCAATCTCATAAAAAATTCAACAGTGAAAACAGTCAAAATAATATAGCAGACAAACTGATGTTAATGGGAAGTCAGGGGAAGTTTTGTACTCCACAAAACATTTCTGGAGCTTCACAGCAAAACGGTATTGCAACATTCCCATCAACAACTGAAGTAGATGGGCACCAAAACCCCCCAAAAAACCGACATTACGACATTCACACCCTTTTTTGTACAAACATTTTCACATTCTGTTAAACAACTGAGGTAGATGGGAACTTGATTTAAAAATCATTAAAAAAAACAACCAGAAAAAAAAGCATCAAACGGCTCCATACACTCTTTCAGTGTAATCCAGAGCTTGTCTTCATCAGAAAAACGACCACAGAGTTTGAGAATGAAAGCAGCATGATACCACCCACATTTCTGTTTGCCGTTAACGGCTGTAGCACTTATTACAGCTGGAAAGGGGGAAGCGAGGAGGAGTAGTACAAAGAGGAAAACATTTTTATAGGAAGGTGGTCGTGGATGGAGGTAATGTCAGTTGGTGTGTCGCTGTTGAACTGCAACAGTCATGTTATTTTTGGTACAGTGATCTTTTTTTTTTTCCAAATTGATTTGAAAAGAGAATATTTACACCCCTGACGTGGCTGCACGGTGGCTTTTAAAAGGGTGTGTAAATAATGTCTTTTCAAATCGACTGGTAATCCCGGGGCTTCTGAGATCAAACATTGATGTTGAGGCTGTTTTTCTGCGAAGCCCCAGAAAGGTTCTGTAGACTACAGAAACTCAAACGACTTTCCATCGGCATGAGTAAATAATGAGTGAATTTTCATTTTTGGGTGAACTTTTCCTCTAAAGGTCTAAAGCCAAATGCGTTTGGTCCTGATTCAGTCATTTTTAAAGGTCAGTAAACTCTGAATCCACCAAGGTCACTGAGGCACAAAATGTTATTATTCATGCGGCGCTGATGGCGATGAACAGAAAGTCATTACAAGGGTTGCAGAATGTAAAATCACTACCGCTCGGCTGCATGTTACATAATCTGAGCTCTTTTCTTCGGTGTTTTCTCATTCATCATTTCCTAAACGCGTGGCAATCTCGCCATTAACCTGCAGGGCTGGACCGTTTTCCTGCAGCACAGATTTACACAACATGACAGCGTGCTGCCTGCAGCCTCTGCCTGACTAAAATAACCATCTGCACTGAGCATTCCGAGACACGTGCGGCATAATTCGCTGCCACTTACTACTAACTACAAACACAGACACACAGACATGCACGCTCTGATCTGGGTCACTACTTACTATGAGATGTAAGAGCAGAAAACCCTTTTATTACACGAAAAATACAAACTGTAAACAAACTCCAGTGATTCTGCTTTTACGGGCATGTGATTAAAATAAAAAGCATTTGTGAGAGCATTTGAGTGCGCGTGCACGTCGACGTGTAATTTTGGCTGTGCAGCTGAACGGGGTGTGAGATTAATTCTGCTAACGCCTCATGAAGAAATGAAACCTCAGACCTAAAAAGGCTCTTATCCTGCGCTCACAGTCTGCACGTTCAAATATGTCTGTGGCAGCTTCCTTTCTAGTTACTATGACATTTACTCACTGGTTTTTTCCCATATCAATAATGTAGGATTATAATTGCTCCCCTTTGAAGTGGCTGTTTAAATAATCCAGGGAGGATTGCTCTTGGCATCCCATTTTCGGCTCAGCGAGAGAAATGAGCCACTGCAAAAAAAAAAAAAAAAAGAAAAAAAGAGGAAGAAGATGAAATAAAATCCTGAATCTTGAGGTTGAGGATGAGGATGAGAAGCAGCGTTCGCTGTAGAGGTAGTTAGTTTAATCCGGTCGGCCTGGAAATGAGCTCTGCTGATTACAGTGTGTTCACATCAGAAGGAGGTGCGGGATCCGGATGGTACTTAACACACAGTTCATTGATCTGGGATATTCTGTGGAGATTGCGCACATTTCTCAAACTCCTTGCATTGCTGCATTGCATCGTTGATGCAAAAATGTGAATGTTGAAGGAAAATCCTACGGGCGTTGATTCCAGCTGACAACACCGACAACATGATGTCATGATATCTTAATGATGTTTTCAGACTGCCATATATTTTACCGCTCTCAGACTTCACTGTGCTGCAGCTGCACTTCAAATGTCAACATTAGGTCACATCACTTGTGTGCAGCTGACCAGAAAAACGGACTCCCAAACTGCAAAACAGACCTTTGAGATGAGGGGTACATCACTGATGACTGATTTTAAAGTGTGGAATGACACTGGACTTCTTTGACAAGGAAAGATACGCCCTGACTTCTAGAATGGTTTTAAAGGTGAAATGCGCCACATTCACTGCAACTAGTTGGCAGACTAGAGTGCTGGCATCTCAGACAAAAACAAATGTGTGTGCTGTTTATTCAGTAAGGATGAAGAGAATAGAAAACAACATCTGCATACAACAGATACGTAGTGTGTTACAGTGTGATGAACCTATGTACCATACTGACGTGTTACATCATGTTCACATTACATTTTAATGATCCGACTTTCATACCGGGAGGAGAGTTTAGCAGGAATGCTGCCAAGCCACTGACCACAGTTCAAGACTGTGTTTCGACATTGGTAAATGAGAAACCACTGGTATTTTTATGGAGACCTTTGGATAATTCCCAGCTGTGTTCGTGGCGACGAAAATCAGATAATTATGTTGGAAAGTCGGGACAGCTCTGGACCTGTTTGTGGCCACCAAAGCAGATGTTTTAAGTAAAAACATGATCCTTTTCTAAACCTAACCCAATGATTTTTGTGCCTAAACCTAACCACAGTAATGTCCCAAGGTACAATTTTAAAATTGAACCTGAAGAAACATAAAATTGCAACCTAGATTCATGAAAAGTCTTTAAACATATCTGTGATTGTGCAGAAATATACATTGCAGACATTTATCCTGGTGATTGGGTTAATGCAGCTGAACCAGCTACCAAAACAAAGAAAAGACACACATTATGACACAGAGTGTCTCCATTACTGTTTGCTGCCATATTGATGTTCAGAATCTAATATGTTTAACCTTTAGAGGTCCAATTTGTGCCACAGCGGATTTCTGAGTTTCATTCCCAACATGCCAAATGCTGTCGCTTCGGGATTGTAAGTCAAGTCGGCAACCATCCTAAATCATCAGTCAAGTCGAGAGTTGGCAAACACAGTATTACCAAGTTCCAAGTATCAAGTTAGCCAGTGTTCGACTTGTTGGGAATGAGCCTCAAAAATCTACTTTTCTTACAAATACCAGAAATTTTATGTTAAGTTTAGTCATGCTTTGCCAACTTCCATGATGAATCTGTGATGTATCATCTGGTGTTTTGCTGTTTTTGTCTTAAAAAACGACAACCTCAGATCTGTTTTGAGTTTTGTTTCAGTAAAAAAGTGTTTTGTCGAAGAGGACAGAGACAGGAACGATGGGAAAACAGAGCATGCATTCATTCATTACAGAATACATAACTATGTTCAGAAAAGCACAGCATTCAATGAGGATTTTAGAGCAGTTAAAGTCGTCTTTGTTTTCATTCCTAAAGACTGATATGGTTGCATTTGTACATATTTCATGAGTATTAATGATATTTTTCCTGAATGCAGGGGTGTTGGTGAGGTCAGGGTTCAGTGAGAGTGCCAGAACAGCGAGGAACAGTTGAGCATATGGGACAGTAATTAAAATGTATGAAAGTGCATCAGGACGGGGGAATAAAGAGGAAGATCAAAGTGGTGGCTGGCGACTGAATACATTATCCGTGTGGTTATTTTTGTGGCACAGACATACTCATAATGAGCATGTGCAGAATAGGGATATAAAATAGTCATCTTTGGTGCGTGGTTTGAGTTCCTGTGCCGAGGCAGCGGCAGCGGCAGCGGGAGCAAAGTCTTTCACTGAATTAGACAGAAACTGAGACGTCACATTGTTCTACAAGACCAACCTTGACAGCACAGAGATGAGACGGCAGACTCAAAACAGAGATGAAACTGTTTTCTGCCCCAGTTCTTCTGCTTCCCAGCCACACTGATTCTTCTCATAGACAAAGAATTCAATATTGGATGAGGGCTCAAAGACTCACACCAGAGCTGGAATCTGAGGTGTTTCATGCTACGCTGCACTCTCCTGATTTGACCATTATGGAACTATGTAAATTGCCTCCCACAGAGGGCTGGCCATTCAGCTCTGGGATTGGAAAGCACTAATTGGGAACATGACAGAGATGTCAGGGTGCGGGATGAATTTTTAAAGCGCCTGAAACAAAGATAATGGCATTATTCAAAATCCCACGTGGTTGTTTTGTTTGGCAGATTCATCCTGGATGCACTTTGAGCCTCATTGTTTATTGAACAGCTAAAATTCATCCATTTGGCAAACGTGGCATAAACAATTCATGAGTCATTAAACACAAAGATTGGACAAGTAAAGGGTGCTTCATGTAGAAACAGAAGAAAACTAAAAATATAAAGGAGCCAGGAACTGTTTGATATTTCTGAATGCTGTCGAGGACGAGGGTCGGGCTCTGGTCAGGTATCTGGCGGTGGATGGAGACCCTGAGGGGACAGGACCACGTGTGAGTCATACGATCCAGCCTTCACACAGACAGACCAAAGCGTATTGGAAACAAAGGCGGCCACTGTATCATTTCTGCTGAGGCGTGAGCGAGAGGAATTCTCCATTTATCTGTTTCATCTTGTTTTATGAAGCTGTTTCACCAAACACTGTTTTGTGTGTCAGATGTGTCAGTTGAGTTGTTTGTCAGAGTCCCCCCTCTGGGAGCCCTGTGCATGTTCTCACGGTATCAGTGCTGCTGCAGAGGCATATGTGTACTTGACTAGCACAGCATGTATACTAAGCAGGAAATATGTATGTAAATATATATATATAGGAGGCCAGTCAGGAGAAGCAGATACAATGGGAGTTGGGAGACTTTTGTTTGACTCCACCAAGAAACCGTTGTTAGATAATGTTGGTACAAAAGCTGAACATGCACGCCTCCATCCAATATCTGAAACATTGGTATGTCTGCTTTAATACACAGCATGTAATATACTGCAGTTGATAGGCTGCCAAGTCGCGTGCCAACATTTTCTAATTCATTGAAAATAAATAGTTTCACACCGATTCATTGTTTCACACTGGGTATTTCATCCTTTGTTCACCAATGAGTAAATGTTTGGAAGCGTCTGAGACAGTGACACCATTCACCCTATTACAACACACTGTACCATCACAATGATAATGAAGCTGTTATGTTTGGTAAAGAAAAAAAATACTAAATGAAAAAAGTTACATACAGTTGCTTTAAGTGACCTCCTGTTATTGATAAAACAAGTTGAGTAATGTAACAAACATGTTCGTGGCTCTCCGAGGTTGTGCACGGTGGTGCTTTGAGCTAAATGCTAATATCGACATGCTACACACACAGCGGCAACATGCACGACATTTAAACAGGTCTAGTATTGATCACTTTCACCGTCTTAACTTTGGTTTGACATGTTAACGTTTGCTAATTGTAGCACAAACAGGTGTTCCCCAAAATAAGTTCTCAACTGGGAAGACTCATGCAAACTCCCCATAGCAACTCGGAAAGCTGACAAACATTTTGCATGTCATTTTATTTTTTCGCTTGCGTGCATTTTTTTAAATATTGTAACAGACTGACCAAGATCAGTTAGAAAAGTTCCTTATTAGCATTAACATCGATCCGCCCAAGTTGCTGCGACATTTATCTTTAAAGCTTATGAACACCCGAAGTCTGAAGAAGGGGGCGCCTGTAGCTTGGAATCCTCGGCTCCCCCTGGTTGCATGTTGAAGCATCACTGAGCAAAACACTGAACCCCAAACACTCCTGATGAGCAGCTGGCACCTTGCATGGCAGCCACTGCCATCAGTGTATGAACGCGTGTGTATGGATGAATGTGACAAGTGTTGTAAAGCGTTTCGAGCAGCCAGTAGAGTGGAAAAGCATTAAAGCAATGCAAATCCATCTACCATACATTTATGACGAACAACTTCCGCACTTGGGACCATCCAAGGAGCACCTGAACGCACACGTGGCACTAAACACAAAGTACAGCTGAGGCTGATGCCGAAATAAGGAAGGTTTACAACAAATTGGAATTTTGACCTGATTTGTTCCACAATTTGAACGTTGTTGCTAGAGGGAAACCTTGTGATCATTCATCCTGTGAGAAACATGAATGTCTGTCACAAATTGCATTACAGTCCATTCAACAGCTCTCAAGATATTTCATAGAGGAGCAAAAATGTCAGCCTAATTGTGGCTTTTCTCTGCTTTGCACACGGGCAGCATCCTCCTCTCAGTGATTATGAAATGAACAGTCTTGTCTTGTGCAAAGCTCACGGGCAAGGGCTGTTTTTTTAAAGGCTCTGGAGCACACAAGGATGCACACACACACACACACACACACACACACACACACACACTTTGCATATTTTGTAAGAAGACAATAACCTAACTGGGTTTTTATTATGCTGGGGGGAAAAAAAAGGGACGCTCTACCCACAAACAGGAAGCCCAGAAAATGTTCAACTTTAATCTTCTGCTGTTCCACCCACCCAGGTCTGATGAAGTAGACTCCAATGGGAGCCCACTGGGGATAAGGGAAGGCTGTGGCACATTTGCACGTTTCATTTCTGCTGGAAATCACATTAGCATTGCGGGCTGCCGAAGCCTGAAGTTGAAATGAAGCATGGAGACGATTTAAAGGAGAAAGGGGCTGAGAAGAGAAGGGCTGTGGCAGTGAAGTAGGGGGGTGGGGGCTGCATATGGCAGAGAGTGGGGAGATGGAGCTCATATTCGGCAGGCTGAAACAACAGGAGATGAAGTTTACTGGAGGGAGTGGGATTAGGGGTGAAGAAAAGGAGCAGGGGAGGCTGGCAGACAGGAGGGAGAGATGAGCAGGAGGAGGAAGAGGGGGCACAAGATGAGGAGGAGGAGGAGGAGCAGAGGTGGGGGTTATACACTTGGCATTGGCGCAGGGAATAAATTGGTGTGGTGTACAGAGAGGAGGAGAGGTCAGGTGGAGTTCAGCAGTGACAGGGCTCCTGAATATCCTTCTCCTCAGGCCCAACATCAAAGCCGAGGTGATGCTGTGGAGGCTGCGGCGCCAGATAATAGCTTCAAGCTGCACTCTGTTCGAAAATTCGAATAAAAGAAACGTTCCTACATTTGTAAATAATGGTGCGGAGGGTTAATGTCACGTACAGCGTGTGATAAAATGTAACGCTGCACTGCATAGAATCCACTTTAATGAGCACCTTATAGTCACACTGAGTCACAAAAGATTTCTTAAAAGGAGCAGAAGAAATCAACGGGAATCAATCTGACACCTTTTTTTGAAACTCTTTCATTTTCTCAGGTGTTTTGATGCATTTTATGCTTTTACAAGCAAGTTAACAGTATACAGATGACGGGAAATCAGGAGAGAGAAAAAGAGATGGTTTGAAATGCAAACCGGGGACATTTAAATTCATGACCAGTGCCTCGGTGCCACCAGCGGGAGTCCTTTTTCTTTCTATCAATAGAGTGATTTGAATTATTCTGACATATTTCAAGATGATATTCTTGTTTTCTAGAGAGAGAAAAAATGTTCCTAGAACAAGTGAAACTGCAACGGATAAAACTGACTTATGTTTAATCTTTGCTTCCTCTACCCTTGTTACTAATTTCTATATTTAGTATGTTAGGGAAAAGCTTTTTTTCTGTTAGAGGTGGAGAGGCAAAATATCCTGGGAAAACTGTCAAGACTCAATCAGAATATTTGATTTAACATATTCGTCATACTTTACTTTAATTGCTAGAGAAGTAAATAATAAATCACTCACTCAGAAAATAGTTGCAATGTAGCCTCATGCTGTGACCATATTTAATGGCTTTGTGCTCAGCTCAGCCAGTCCTTTAGGTGCTGTAAAGGAAATTATAAAATTACACTGTGCACATTAATAGATCATATTAACTTGCCAGCAATTTTCCTCTGATGCGTATTTTTGCTCAGGCTGGGAAGCTCTAACGTCATATTGCTGTGTTTCAGGCAGCAAGTTGGGTAAACGTAGGGAATCTAACAGATTGTTATCACTTGAAAGGAAAATAGATGATGAAAATCCAGAAAGCTGGGGCGCCCCAGCAGCTCAGTTGATTGATCAGCCCCGGATTTTCATTATCCATCATCTTATCAGCTGCTGATCAATCAGGAAGTGGTGAAATGTTAATGATTTGTGTGATTCGACCTTGGACACAGCAGCGTAACATTATCCCAGTATTTGATCTCCCCACCCTGAGTGTAATGTCACCCATATGGTCTGTGGGTTCAGCGTTGGTCCACATGTCCAAACTACAGACCTACGTTTAAATTCATTACAAACTGGCTCGACGATCACACCTGCAGGACATCAGGGTGCTCAGGTAACGCCACTGCTGGAGCAGCTGCTCATTATGACTGGCAGGGATTTCTCTCTCGTTAAGACCTCGTGTGGAAGTCGATCCACACATTCTTCTAACAAATTAGGTAATTCAGGCATTCATTGAGCTCCCCTTTCATGGATGAATCAGGCAGGTGGTGGCCTATTGTGGTGAGAAGAGAAGACAGCATATTGTGTTTCCGGGGTGGTCGACTGGACAGGAGGCAGTGGGCGGGAATCTCTTCCGAGAGGGAACCTGAGAGTTCAAAGCAGGACAGAGCCGATAAGGAACTCACCTGCAAACAGCTGGCCCTTCTGTTTGGAGGAGCACATTAGCCTCAGAAAAATATTGTCAGTGATATATTTTATGTCGGCATTATCACTTTGTTTTTATGGACAATTTGTCCTTTAAATCCTTTTTGTTAAGCAGGACTTGCATGTGTTTCTGTTGACAGCAAAGCTGACCCAGGTAAGTGCAGGCACAGAAGAAAGGGAAGGTTAGATTTGCGAGCAGGCAGGTCCTGAGCTTGTCTGTAAACCACTGATATGTCCACATGTATATTGCATCAAGGTGACATTTCACCAATCGATGCCACATCACGTTCTCACTACATGTTACCGTACGTTTAATATCAGGAGGTGGAGGGGATGCTGATGGAGCTAAAGGGCCATAACACTTGCCAGATCGATGGGGCCCAAAGGAGCCACATGGCGTACGTCTCAGGAGCCACTTACACTCAGCTTCTAACAGATGGTTACACTAAAAACCCAGCTCCGTGTCCCAAACTGCTCAGGTGTTCCTCCTCTGATAGTACTCTCCTGTTCAGAGCTAAACGTTACAATAAAGTCCTTTTTTCACCTTGAATTCACGTCCGTTGAATGTTTAATTAACAGGCCATCAAACGGTACAGAGAGTGATTTACTGTGTCGACAAAACTGCAAGTAGTCGCTGTATATTCAAACTAAAGAAAGGTATCAGAATACAGCGGTTACCCGTTCACCCCAACGGATTTGAAAAGATGCCATTAACTCCCTTGATGCGCAATCGCACTCGTGCACCCACTGCAGAGAGGGTGCATGCTAATGTTTTTAGCTTAGCATGTACAGTCATTTTTGCTTTTAAAAAGGTGTAAATACCGTTGTTTCACATCCATTTGTTTTTTTTCTTTTTACGTTTAAAAAAAAACTCCCCATTTTCTTCAGTTGTTCTGAAACACTGTTACACTGTGAAGCCCCTGAAATGTTTTGTGGACAACGAAATTTTGCGAGTTACAATCAACACGGAGATAATGTAGCCTATATTCTGTACTTTATATTTTTACTCCACTACATCATTTGTCAACTTAGTTACTTTGCAAATACGGTTTAATAAAACAAAATATAACTTGTATTGACGATGCAATATTATAGATTTAAAAAAAAACAAAAAGATTATTGATTCCTAAGGGGACATTTACAAGCTATGCAGGAGATAATTAAAGTAGGTCAAACCAGCCACACTTTTGGCACATCAAAGGGTTACTATGTAGCTTTGGAGAAGAAATTCAAACTCAGAACTTTAATATTTGCAACATCAATGAGGCAATAATACAAACTCAGAAATATTTACTTTTCCAAAACTGATAAACAAGCTGTTCTCAGGGGAAAATAAAGTCCCCAGAACACTAAGGCTAGAAAGGTGGCAGGGTCCGCCACATAAACACAAAGTTAAACAGTATGTAACTGTGTTGTCCTTTGAGGTCCGTTTGTTTAATCCATTTATTAATTCCTGAAATTGAAGACTTTGTTTATTTACTTTGTTCAGTCAATAAAGATCTATCTGATGTAGTTAAAATGCCTCCCCCTAAACTACATAGTCCACCTTTAAGTGTATTTTGATGCTTAAAAACAATGTACTGTGAGTGAATCTGAGCACTTATTCAGACCCTCTGTCAGAATATCAAACCACTAAAAAGACACACATATCCTGAATACGAGCGAAACATATTTAACGAGTAACTTGAAACACTTAAATATCCGCTGGAGTTTTTGCGTCATCGCTTGTCGCAGCCCCCCCTTGCGGACCCCTGCTGCCCTATCTTCCCCGGTCCTCAACCTGGAGCAGAGAGTCAGCCCGCCCCGCAGAGCAGCAGACCGGGCTCTGCCGGTGCCAGTACCAAACACACTGAGCCCGAGCAGCAGCAGCAGCAGCAGTGGCGGATCTACACAACGAGCCGACGCGTGTGGACCTGGACGGGTCCGGGAGAAGGAGCGGGTCGTAACTACAGAGAGAAGAACAAGAACAAGAAGAAGAGGAGGAGTTTTTCTTTGTTTTGGCTGGTTGTTGTTTTGATTTAAAAAAAAAAAAAAGTTGCCTTCATCACGGATACAGTGAGAGCTGCTGGACGTGCTGCTGTGCGGGCTGTAGTACAGAACATCTCGTTAAAGGTGAGTGACGCGGCGCGCAACAGTGATTCAGTGGACAAGTCCGTGTTTTGGTAGGGTTTGGTAAAGTTAGACAATCTATTCTATATTGTTTTTATGCAGCTAGTAAAGAATGAGTGGAACTTATTGTTGATGTTATTGCTAATTTGTGCAAAATGACCCATAAACAAGTGGGGTTTACAGCCATTCATGCCTGATTTGGCTGCGTTGGAGTGTGAATGGATTAGTCGACATGATTAATTGGTTATTGATAGTTTGACTTGTGAGTGATTAAAGTACACGAGCTTAATCTGTAGTTGATCCGGTTGAATGCAGCGACTTTCCCACCAGTTTCTTGCACTAAATTCAGCTATTTTCCCTTAGGAAATACTGTGTGTGTGTGTGTGTGTGTGTGTGTGTGTCTGCGTGTCTGGGGAGAGGGAAAAACAGAGAATAAGCATTGCTCTGTTATCTCCATCCAGCTGTTTTCGGTGAATGGGGGTTCGGCTGTGCCTTGCAACTGGCGCGCGCGCGCGCACACACACACACACACACACACACACACACACACACACACACACACACCCTTGCACGCTCACGTACACACTCTTACACACACACACACACACACTCTTGCACGCTCACGTACACACTCTTGCACACACACACACACACACACACACACACACACTCACATTCTTGCACACCACTTTTCTTGTTTTGGCAGTTCTCTCTCTGGATATCAGCGGTGGAGAGGTTGAAGGAAAATTTGATGGAATGCAAAGGTCACACAAAGAGGGAGAGACCTTACTGGCCATTTGTTTTATGCGACCAGGGCCTACTTTAATATATGGATTAGTTAGTAGTTGAACTGGAAACGCCCAGGGTCCTATTGGACCATAAATAATCCCCACAGGAGCAGATATCTAAACGCTGAGGGAAGGGGCAGCAGCTTCTCCTTCTCGTGCAGCTGATTGATGGGTTGGACGTCGTGTTGTCTCAAGACCAGGGCACACGTGAGCCAAACGTGGGAGTCCTACACACTCTGCACACACATGCTCCCTCCCGTCCTGCACAGATGCTAACTTAGTGTTCAGGCATCACGCCACCTCGCTGGGAGACCCCTATATCATCCTGCCCTGTCACCACAGCGCAGCACAGCACAGGCAGGGGGGAGGAGGAGGAGGAGGAGGAGGAGGGAGGAAGACAGGGTAGAGGGGGATTCTGTGGTGGCGGTGTGGGAGGTGATAACCAAGCTGTCGGGCGTTCAGGATTGGAGCAGCTAAGGAGGCGACAGAGGGCAGGTAGAAGGCGGAGGGTGATGCTGAGAGAATCATTTTTTCTCACATGGTTTCCTCACAGGGCGAGAGGAGCCCTGAGGGGAGGCGGCGGCCAAAGTCACGGCCAGTGTGCTTTAAAACACTCCTTTTGTTGTCCTCTTTGTGCTCACTCTCTGCGTTTCTTCCAGCGTTTGGCTGCCACTGTCGGATAAACCGACCTCCCGTCATCTCCATTCATGTCTACGCCGAGTTGACAAATATGTGTGAGTGGAAACTAGAACACAGCCAGAGGCACAATCGTCAGCTGATGCACATCTGCCAGCAGCTCCGAAGACACTGAAACATTAAAGGCACGTCTTCTGTATAGCCCGCGCAGCTTAATTTGCTCATTAGATAATCTCGGATGAAAATAGCACATAAAAGTGCACACACAGTGGCACATCTGTGCACTCGGGAGCGCTCTTACATAACAAATTAAAGGAGAATCCCAACACAGAGCGGCGTACAGTATTTCCCGCATCCAACTGATGTAGCGAGAGAACAGTGTGATCCACACCTGCGATGCTCAATTAGCAAAATGACTCTGGAGCCATCTGGGAAGGGAACGATGACGGGCTGCCATTTCATTTCACCGCAGCGGTGATGACGTCGAGCGGTCGATGTGATTAAAAGCATGCAAGTGGCGTGTCGGGCATATTTAATTCAGTGTCATCCGTCATGATGTAACATAGACCCCAAAAGCCTTACACAACACAAACTCCTCCTCATGCTGCTCTTGTTAAACACCACTGAAGGTGTGTTGAGAAACTCGGAAGTGTTTTTTTTTAACTTTATAACATGATAGAGAGGTGAAGGCCCATGATGGAACCTTGAGTTCATAGTTTGCCTTTAAACTAAACGAATTACAGTATAAGACGGTGAAGGTACCTCATTAGAAAGACTACACACCCAACACTGTATAAGTGGCGTTGTCTTATTTAACACTCACCAAAACCCAGAACTGAAACCCTGTAGAACCGGTCCTGTATATTAGCAAGCTCACAGAACTGACTCGCTCTCCTTTCACATAACAGTAGTTATTAATATGGCCACACTTGTTATGGTTTTCACCTCTTTTAACACTTTTTCTTTGCCGAGCTGATGACCATGTCGGTGTTGTAGACGAGAAGTAAAACCTCACAAGACGTTCTCAGAGGAAAATAAGGTCCCCAGAACACTGAAGTTAGAAAGGCGGCAGGGTCCGCCAGACATAACCAAGTTAAAACAGTATGAAACTGTGATGTGTCAACTGTGCTTTAAGGTCAGTTTGTTCATTCATTTAATTTAGCCATGAAAAAAAGACAGATTTACTTTGATTAGACATAGAAAAAAGATCTTGTAGTACACAATTAATGATGAGATTTTCATCATTAAATGTGGACCGCTGTGGTCCGTCTCTGTCATTGGAGCTGGTTTCACTCTAGTCTATGTGTGTACTTCCACTGGCTCCGCTGCATTACGTATCTACTCTGTTGCAGCTCCGACCTTTCTGTTGCAGATACAGAAAGCTTCTATTTTTGCTGGATGCTGGAGTACGCAGCATTAATTCAGCCGAATTCAGCACACAGCAGACAGGAAGCCGGACTCCCAAACAACATCATAACATCCAGTTAATTTTCATAACAACACTCCACGTTGACGCCAGCACAAAGAATCTCAAAAAAGAGACACTTCTTCGGTTGGGAACACTAACCTTTTGTCTGTTTGTTGTGTTTATGACACGTGATTCTGTAATTACCACGGGAACTCTTCAGTCACGCCAATCCGACCGTCTGTTGGTGCTGCACCATGCTGTATCCAGAATGAAGCCAGTGGGTGTTGACGGACGAGGGACCACGGAGCAAAACCGTAGCAGAGCCACTCCGCAATGAGCATGCAACCAGTGGAATTCCTGGGTTAAACCTCACCTCTGCTCAGCATCTTACTGCACCATGCTCTGCAGACTTGTCTATGAGATCAGATGGAAACTCATTTAGCCACTTGTTAGTTGGAGTTGTAAATCGCAAGTTTCACCACTATACGATATTATATTGATTCTTTGGATGCGATATTTGTCGATATCAGAAAGTCTGCCACGATACGATTTTCGATTAATACAGAGAGCCTGCGATCGATATTAGATCATATCATTTGCTCATTTAACACAATCAGTTCATTTATATCAAGTCTGAAGAAGCGATTAAAACGTGATTTGATGATTGTATTACTGAACTCTTCAGTGGCGATATTATATTGTCAGTGGTTCCAGACATATACATGGAAAATGAATCAATGTTTTCACTTTGCATCGATGCTATTAGATCGTTGATCACCGGATCGATATATCGTTACATTTCTACTCGTTAGTAACCTTTGTTAAGACACGTAAACGCACTGTAACTCAAATGTGGGGTATTTATTGATGTATGCTATGTTGTAGAACCACATGTTAAAGTAACACCACAGACCTTGTTTCAGCCATTTAACTTAACGCCCATGCAAAAAGAATCATTAACTTTAAGACAAGGGCAATGGAAGTGCAAAAATGCCAACTGATTTCCAAGTTTTGGCGCTCGTGTTCTCAAGACTATGTTTTCTTAGTTCTGTCTTTCACCTCCCTCTGTTGAACCCATTTTCATGCTTAGACGTCTGTTTGATGTCTCTGATGCTGTAGTCCAGTGTCACCATGTGCAGGTTTTTTTTCCTTGCTCGAAGTAGCTCGTGGGAGAAATGTTGGTTTGTGAGATCCAGCTCTGCTTCAGATTCCGCTCAGCTGTGATGTGTCGAACAGCGGGCGCGTCATTGAGATTTCCGTCACAGTTTTTCTCGCTGTCAGCCCATTAAGGCAGGACAAGAGCAAGAGCACAGCAGGGGAGAGACAAGCTGTCAGTCAGACTCACACACACACACGTACACACAAACACATGCACCCTCACACACACAAATACAAAGACTACCCCTCTGTGGGGAACTGTAATTAGTAGCTGCCTGGGTTTGCAGTGACCTTTCTTTTGCCACTTTTAAAGGCTCGTTCTGGACTGAAAGTGTAGAAAAACCATCACTAATAGCTTTTTTTTGTTGCCTTTTCATGCAGTGTCATTTTCAACGTCAAAGATCGAGCCACACGATGTGACTTTTTTTTAATAACAGCCTGAAAAACATTTTCATGATACAGCGTCTTGTAACGGGGTGAATGGTGTCTCTGTCTCAGCCACTCCGCCTCCCCACCGCTTGTTTCTGGACTGTGTAACTCCAGTGGGGAGGGGAGGATCACAGCGGTGCATACATGTTTACTTCAAGATACAAGTTTTCAACACGTAACACTGTAGCGACGTCATGAGCTTCGTTTTTTAGTTAACCCCTACATAACGTCTGACAAAGTGTGACAGACCTTGGGTTTTTACGAAACTGTGGGGGAATCACACAAAATTTCAATCATTTCAATTTCTACGTAATGTTGCTTGAAATATTCGAGCTATAGGCACGTTTCTAGTAAACAGCACCTCGCAGTGTCTAAGAGTGCGAGTCTTGAGTCTCGCACATGTGGTTCATCTTCGGATGGATTTAATCATCTCGCATTCCAGAGATTTCTTCACTGCGGCCGCAAACATGTTCCCTTCCTCTTGTAGAAAACATGGACAGAGCGGAGGAGACGGAGATGGTTCTTCTTATGTCCGCTGCTATTGGTTATTTCCATAATGATAAAACATCTCCAGCATTTATAGTTCCGAAGTGTAGTTGGCCGATATTATACAGAATAATACAGAAATATGCTTTGGTAAACTTTAGAATATCCTGCCTCTATTTTCTATCTCCGGAATATCGGTATGGGTCGGGCTCTAGGGTAGTATTTTGATTTTCTTCCTGTACGAGTTGTTTCCACCCTGTCAGAGAACAGCCTGTTTTGTGTTGCGTGCGCCCTCAGGAGCAGGTTTCATGTTTACATCTTTACAGCATTTGAAATCTGCTCTCTCCCACGTGCTGATCTGACATCTTAGTTTTGGCCCAAATGGAGTTTACTTGTCCTATTATACAGACACTTATACTGGGTGTTGAAAGACTTACCCAGGCTTCATGCAGAGACATTCATCTCATTGTTTTACAAGTTCCAGATATCCGAAGAAGTTGTTTGTGAAGCCAGATGATCGTTTTTTTTAACTTACATTTTCAATATTAGATTGTTTTACTCTGCTTTGAATAACAGCCTTTCCCATCATCAACATTCAGTCAGAAACGGGATTTCACTTTTTCAGCATTCTAACAGTTGATGTTTCTGCTGTGTTTTTGTCTTCGATGGTTCAGTAAACGAGGGCTGCATTTATTTGGTCTGACAATGAAAATATAGATTTTAAAAGCTTTAAAGAGGCCCAACTGCTGCAAATCAATAACATAATTTCATTTCTTCATTAAATATTAAAATTTGTTTCAGCGTTAACAAGTTTAATTGGATTTGAAAATGACTTCTTGAATTATTGACCCAGTAAAATGAGTGAATTCTTACTGTAATGGAATTCAGTCTGTGGGGACAACAACAGAAACATGGTGACTGTTTTCTGTAACCACGTGGATACACAAACCAGGCAGCGGAACATCCCATCCTCTTCTGCAATCCCTGTCTATTGAATTAATCCGCTGTTTGAAACTATTGCAAAAATGATCGCAGCCTTAAAAGAGGTGAAATGAGGATTTTTTTTTTTGTTGCATTTCAAACCCTTTATGCAAGACATGAAGGCCAGATGAGATTTTTTTTGGGTTCACTGGGCCCTTTGTTAATCTCTCAAATCACTCACAATGAATGAACCAAGTGTTTACACGCTGTCGTTTTAGGTCCAGTTTATTCAGACCATCCAATTACTAATAGAAAAACAGTTGATTAGATGAGTGACTTTAGTGGAGGCCATCACTTGTGTGCTGATGATAATGACGGGGTTTGTGCAGAGCAATCGAACTCGAACGCAATCCTATCAGCCTTGAATAGAAAAAGGACAGAAGGAGGGAATCGCGTGCAGAGGAAAAAAAAATGTTTTTAAAATGAAGTATGAAGTTCTCCTGACATCAATTATCCATCCAGCTACAAGAGGTCAGGTCAGGTTTGCAGCGATTTTAATATTTGAGAAGGAGAAGGCTGCATCACTTTTTAGCGAGGTTGCAGCGAGGCTCTGCGGATGTTGGTCCAACACTTTTGTCCAGGCTGAAATATCTGGTCCAGGTCTTTTACAGATAGCTATGGTGCCAAGTAGATGAATCCTAATAACTTTACTGCCACCATGAGTATGACATTTTTGGTTTTGAATGAACAGTTTCCACAGCTGTTGGATGGTTTGTCATGGTGCGGATGTGAAATACCCCTCAGGACAAATTGTAACAACTTTTTGAATGATAAGTTTGCCCAGAAATTAAAATTCAGTCTGTCTTTAGCTCAAATAGCACTCAAGCAGAGCCACTAGCACGGCTTAGCCTACCTATCCGATCATGGAGCTATAGGAGCCCACTAAGACGTCTGTTCGTTCCATTCATCAGCCCTAAGGTGTGGCTGTGCAGACATGGGTGGACCACCTCTGACGTGGGCCTGTCATCATCAGGCCGTCCACAGCCTCAGCCTGTCATTACCCCCCTTTGACTTTTACAGAATTAAAAACACCCAAAAGCCGCCGTAAACTGGCCCATGAACTTGCCCTCTGCTCGTCTATTATCATGCCCGTGCAGAACCCCTTTCAACGCGACTCAAAATGTGTTTTCTTTGCGTCAGTAGATTGCAGGTCAATTAAATTGCTGCTTGAATCTGATAGCTGAGATGGCAGGCTGAGATGGGCTCTGAAAGCCCTTACAGTCTGTAAGAAGAGACAGAATCAATGCAGAGTGGAGTAAGTCTGTGTATAATGGACATTAGTGGGCAGAGCTCTGGCACAGATCACATTAGAACCAGGAGTGCTGAAGTCTGCCAACTGCTCCAAACGTCCATTAGTAGCCCAATCAAACTGTGTTTGCTCAACACTCGTGTATTTGTTCAATGTGCCCCGAAAAGACACTGTAGAGAAACTTCTATTACCCGCTGAAATTGCAGTTTGACGTCCTCATTATGTTACAATCACTTGTGGACTGTAAGCACATATTTGAGGCACTTGTACCGTATTTAAGTGCTTCCATTACATCTCAGAGTGGAAATGTTGTACTTTCTACTCGACTTCATCTGACAGATTTAGTTACTTTTCCGCGTACGATTATTTTATTCTTAATGTTTCTGAGGGCTGAAGTGAACATAACTGTTTATTCTTAAAGGTGCGAGTGTGGCCGGCTGCCAAAATGGTACTCAAAACAAATAAGAGGCTGAATATCACTCGAGTGGCCGCTAAATGCTGCTGTTAGCCAGTCAGCGCAGTTCGGCGTGCAGCTAGCGGTCAGGACTTGGAGTTTGAAAAACCAGGGGAGTGCTGGTGTTTACAGGAGCTTCAGACGGGAACGGGACAGGGCTAGCTGATTAGCATGCTAACTTTCGTAGATGTCTCTGCAACACACATACATAACAAATACATACATCAGAACGTCAGAACTGTGGATCATTTCTGGTAATATTTTGAATGTTTTTAACTGACATTCTTATATATTGCACCTCTAAGCTAAATAAACTATTTTAAACCTTCTTGGATTATTTAGAAAATACATTGTCAAGAAGCCGGAAATGAAAAAGTTGGCTATTTAGAGATACGTGGCTCTCAAAAGGGCAGCAATGCTACAAACTAAGATGGTCTTGTAGAATATGATGCATTACTGTAGGTTAAACTAGCAAAATGTACATAAAATAGTTAAAATAAGCTCAAACATACACAAGTGAAATGTGGCACACATTTTTTAGCAGCGATGATGTTAATCCATAAAACACATATAATAGGAAAATAGTGACAGACCATTTTATTTGACAAGGAGCACCTTTGCTTTTCATGCATTTTGCTGATAATACTCACATCATTCTTTACTTAAGAACTGAAGGATCTGAATACTTTACAAAACCACTAGTTACAAGAAGTAGATATTAACGTTAGTGGTGCAAAAATGCAGCAGTTGTCCCAAATGAGCATCATCACTACACATGGAAGCAGTTTTCCCCCCTCGGAGCTCGACCCTCCCTTTCTCTCGTTCTCCAGTCGAAGGGAAGGTAAAGTGGCCTCATATGTCACAGAGCGTCACTTCACTGCTGTCAGGAGGCTGATGTATGAGGGCCGAAATGGCCGGTGCTGAAACAGCAGACCACACACGCACACACAGATACACACAAACACAAGATTGATGGATGACACGAGTATTAGGTCCAGAATTGGGGCTCATTGCCCGGGAGCAGATGAACGGTTTTGGGAGGTCGGGGAGGAGGCTGGCTGGAGACGACCCGCAGCTGCAACAATTAGATGTTTTTATTGATGGCAGTATTGTCTCTTTTCTTCTTCCAGCCTGAAATCAGAGCAGAAATCCTCTTTCAGAGCCGGAGCTTTTTACTCCGCCCTGAGTCCTTACAAGTGAGGACACCACTGATTAAGCTGTTTGTTGATTTGCCTGTATTGGAAACCTGATTTGTGCCAGCAAGGGAAGCAAAACATGAATTATTGATCTGGTTTAAGAGCTCATCAGCCCCTGCTGGTTTTGTGTGGCTTGAGTTTCCTCTGGATCTTTTTTCTTTTTTATCTCAGATATGATTTGCCTTCATGAACACTCCACATTTTTGGACTCAGCCGTGTCTAAAACAACTACCTCAGCAGAATCGAATCAGCGCAGCATGCTGCAGCGGGGCACCTCTGAGCTAATAGCATAAGCAAAGATCTGTTGACACCCAGTTGTTTGGACATGTGTCTGATTTATAGATTAGATTTCCTCCACCCTCTTGGCCAGCTACTTCCCCTGAATGTGTGTGTGTGTGTGTGTGTGTGTGTGTGTGTGTGTGCGTGTGTGTGTGTGTGTGTGTGTGTGTGTGTGTGTGTGTGTGTGTGTGTGCGCGCGTTATGTTTGGCGGAGTGCAGCCAGCTCGGAGGATGCGTCTGCCAGTTGACCCTTTGGCAGAATGCGTACCACACGGTGCCCCTCCCCCTTCCCGCATCAGCTGACTGGCTTGGGTTAACCGTGCTCGCTCGGCTGGTCTCGTTGAAGCCAGGAAGAGAAAGAGACGGGGGTGGGGGGGCTGGGAAGTTTTGACCATGAGGTACTGTTTACATCATGACCCCGGCGTTTCTCAGCATACCGTACTGAGACTATGGGATTGATCCTCCTTTGTAATTGCTGACAGATGTTTCCCCCTCATGCCTCCATCTCTTTCTTTCTCATACTCACATGTTGGGCCCTGATGTTCCCAGAACTCTTCCGGGAACCACTGGGATGCCGTCCCAGCCGTGGTCTTGGTAACATAACTCCCACCACCCTCTGGTCCGAGCCAGACCTCATCCCTCAGCGGACCGATCGCACGTGGATCGCCAGGACTCAGCTGGCCTGGAAGCCGTCCTTCTGCTTATGAAACATTTGGCAGATTTTAAACACAGTTGCCGTTTATGAAGTGTCACTGGTTTCAGCTCGGTTTCAGCACGGCTCAGACTGACGGAGCCGTATCTTGTAGGTGCTGTGAGCCTTTGTGTCGCCGTGTCTTTGTCTGCTCGGCATTATCCTGCAGGGAATTGGTTATGGAGGATTGTGTCCATCTGCTGAGTGAGATTTCTTGGAAATGAGAGACACAGCGCGGCTAAAAAGATGAAGGACGGGGTTTGTCTTGTGGCTCATCAGCAGAAAAGTGAAATCAAGTCCTCAGCATGAGATATACAGTGTGTGTGTGTGTGTCTGTGTGTGTGTGAAGCTGAATTTTAAATGTGCTACACAATGAGTCCAGTGTGATTCTTTTACATGCACGCGTCCTCAAGCCTCCCTCAGCATCCCTCTGCGGTTTGACATTCAAAAGATGTATTGTCCACATAAGCCTTTGATATTCATATTATTATTAACAGGCTGGATCAGCGTGAGCTCACTGTGTTTGGGGTCTTGGCATCCCCCCACCTCCTCGGCCCAGACAGAGGGCAGACAGAAGTAGGTCAAAGTTTAGCGGAGCGTCCTGTCTGAGCAGGAGGATTTTAGAGGTGGAGGGGGGTTAATGAACTATTTAATAATGCCCTACAGATCACTAATAATCCATTCTGATATATTAAAAAAGTGTTGCCACGTTGTGAATCCTCCACAAGTGTTTGACTCTCTACCTTTTGGGAAATTAAAGTCAAGTAACCATTAATCAATGTTATATTTTAACTGAGGGATTGATGGCTGACTATAAAGTAGATGAAAGTCATCACAGCCCATAAATGAAGGTAATAAAACAGACTGATGACAACATTATAGGTGAGGGAATTGCAGAACAGGATTGACAGAGATGTGTTTAACTTAGTGTCATTCCTGCATAGAGAAATCCGTGAGTATCCTCTACTGTACATACTTATACTTATATTACCATATTAAAGGGATTCCTTTAAAAAATGACATCCTCTGTTGCACTACAACACATCAGTGCATGCATCAGTGTACACATCGGTGATGGCTGGGTGCACAGTTAGGGTAAATAAACCAGAGATGGCAGCAAAACACTGCGATTTAGCCTGTTGTTAAAGGAAAAGTTCACCCAAAAAATGGAAAATTAAGTCATTATGTGCTCACCCTCATGCCGATGGAACGTCGGGTGAAGTTTCGTAGTTAGCAAAACATTGCTGGAGGTTCACAGCAAGACAGTGTTTCAGCATTCGCCTAAACAACTGAAGTAGACTGGGACTTGATAAAAACGTGAAATGGCTGCATACAGCTCATTCCGGTGTAGTCCAAGTATCTGTGAAGCCCTCACATCTCAAATTGATGTGCAAAGATGTTTGAAGCTGAAGTTGTCACTTCGTTAGCGCACACCCCGGCTGAAGTGGCTGCACAGGCCTGAATGTGCGTCGAGGATGTAAATATTGTCTTTTCAAATTAATTTGGTAGACTTGGATAATCACCACTAAAATACGTATGGACGAGACTAAGAAGCTAAGTCATGCTAGCAGCTCTGTGACTTGGTGATGCGTTGAGCTAAATGCTAATGTACATCAGCATGCTAACAAACATTGTGAAACATGTTTTCCACCTTAGTTTTGCACGTAAGCATGCTGACATTTGCTATTTAGCACTGAGCATAAAGTACAGAAGATCATTTTGAACTGAAACCGTCAACATGTGATGTGAGATCTGGACCTGTTTTTTGAGTAAAGCATGCTTCCACAGATTAGGGTGTCTGGGTTTAGCAGAGGTCAGACTGTCGGGTTAGAGGTGGACTGGTGAGCGCCATGTAGAGGGAGCTAAGCCTCCTGAGTCCAAATCCAAAGCAACATAAAGTTTGAAGACATGTCGTGACCGTAGCTCCACTTTTAGCCTGGCATGTGATACTAGAAGGGATGTGGTTTATTTCTAGTTGTTGTCAGCGGAGTTTGTTGGACGGGATTATGTCCCGTTCCTTTCAGTTCTTTTCTCACTGACCTGTTTGGCTTGCATTACGTAAGTGAGCTTTTGAAAATCAGATGTCGTCTGTGATATGAGGGTAAAGTAAGGCGGGAGGAAGCGACGCGTCTTGGCGATTGTACAACAAATTATAGGTCATCTGCTGGATCTCAAAGTGCCATTGAACGTAGCTCCAGTCTGCTGTCAAAGGTCCAACAGATTGAGGTGGAGACGGAGCGGCTCGGAGGGGCAGCGGCAGAGCGGGATGCAGAGATGAACGGATGAAAATGAGGCCAGTGTCATGCTGCCTCATTTACAATGCAGGGTTGGGAGGGGATTAGCCTCGCTTACATAACTCTGTCTCCCCCATCTCCCCCCTTAACTAGCCCATCTCCCCCCCCCACACACACACTCTCCCCCCTCTCTTCTGAGATCACAAGATGTGGCGTTGGCCTATTTGTTATTCCAGTGTTTTGGATACCTTCCTTTGTTTTGTAGCCCATCTTCTCAGAAGGCAGGAGGAGGCAGAAAATGAGGAGACCACGAAGATGAAAGATGATGAAGGGTGAGGGGGCCAGAAATCAGAAAGGGGATGGAGGAAATAGAGCAAGAGCTTTGAATGTAATAATAAAAAAGAAAAAAAGCCTGCAGATAAAGCAAAAGGAAAGAGGAAAGGGGGAGGAAAGGAGGGGGGGAGTGTTGGGGGTGGATGAGATAGTCTATATATAGTTTATCCCTGCTGTTGGGTTAGACCGCCTGGCCCAGCGCAGCACAGCTCAGCATCCATGTCGGTCTTCATGTCAGTCTCCATTAGCTCCATAAGCACACAAACACACACATATATTGCTCATACCCTGAGGGTGTCATGAAAATGTGAGTACGCTGACCTTCGCCGCTGAAGTACGAGTAGAAGAGAATTACACGCTGATGGACCTGAAGGTGTGCGTGTGGGTGTGTGTGTGTGTGTGTGTGTAAGGTGAGGTGCTCGAGCTCACAGCCAAACAGTGTCTGACATAAATAAGCTGTGAAACGTGGGTGAAATTGCGTGCCACTCAGCTCAGTGAATGAAAAGATTGTCTTTTGAGGCAAATGCCGCACTTCAGAGAGCGTTTGTGCTCAAAGCCCGCAACAACTTCTCCCCCTTATTTTACTTCTTAATCTTGGGAATAAATTAACTGTGTCCTTCAAGTTCTTTTCTTGTTCTTAGATCACATTTGCATTGCAGGGTTTTTTTTCCACCCCCCAGCCTCTCACATACACAAAGCTAAACGGCGCACGTGCAGGTGAGTGCATGTGTTTCCGAGAGAGAAACGTTTTCCCTCAGCTACATCTAACTGTGGGCTTCCCTTCTGGCTCACTTGGATGAATGCGGTGCACTTGTTTATTGTACCTGCTGCAGGCAGATCACACACATAGTCACACAAATACACATCCCCATGATCTCACTGAGTCACAGGCAGAGGAGACAGCTTTTTTTTTTAGGTGTTCAGTGTTTCTTTTCGTAGCAGTGCTGGCTCAGGGTGATGTTGGTTTCATTTCCATGCCAGATTTGGCTCCACTAGCTCTCTGTTTTGTATGTTAAGTCGTATCTAAACACCATCCATTTGTATTTTAGGTGGGAAAAAACACAGAAAACAAATGGATCTTGAGAAAACGTTGCATGAGAAGTTATTAAGCGTGAGCTGAAGGCCGGCTACTGTACAAGTTCCCAGATGATTCATGGAACAGTCTCGGGGTTGCACAGGACCTCGTTTGTTTCTGCTGTTTCTGCCCCCGGCTCACCCCGCTCCAATAACACACTTACTGTGGCCGTGGCAGAGGACACACACACACACACACACACGCACACACACACACACACACACACACACACACACACACACACACACACACACACACACACACACACACACACACACATTCATGAAAGCGAAGAGATGCATAATGTGGCGCTGTCCAATAGCCAGCAGAGAGAAAGAGAGAAATACAATATATTTCCACTCTCAGGTTTTCACTCCCACCGCGTAGAGGCAGGAATTGGAAGTCATGTCCTGGCTCGCGACAGATATTAGTGTTTCTTTTTCCTCGTTCTCCTGTCTTGAAGTTGCGCTTGTGCTCTTTGTCTTCGCTCTGTTCTTGGTTACTGATGGTACTTTTGTAAATAAGAGTTTTTCTCTCTGCTGTGGTGCAGAGGGGCAGGTCTGTGGCGGTGATGGAAAGTCATTTTGTGGGAGTTACACTTGAGAAATATTGTACTTTTACTTTATTACGTCTATTTGGCAGTTAAGACTGCACGATATTGGAAAAAACTGAAATGGCAATATTTTCTGCGATAAAAAGTGATATGACTGGAGTTTTCACCAGATAACTTGAATAGCGTTGCAGAGGCTACGCGGGTGATGTCACATAAGGCGAAAGTGGACATGGTTGCAACCAGAGTGACAGAAACACCACTGAGAGGAAGCATTGTTCATATTTATCAAGTGCTCAGTCTTTACAATCAGCTTGAACGGCACATCCTGCGATGTGGCTGTTGTGCACATTTATAGGTCATTTTCAAATTAGATAATCTAACAAGATTGTTGTTTTTGTCTCCTTTTGTCTTCTGACGTCTTACTTAAACTCTATTCTTGGAGTCTCTGTCTTGTTTCAGATGTCAAAAAGAGACATTTCCCCTCTAAACTTCTGAGATGGCATCATTAAAGCAACATTACGTAGCATTTTGTGTGATTTGGCACACCCCAAAGTTTGTGACTCCAACATCACTGTTAGAAATACAAATCCCAATCAGGTCTTTCTCTAGAATTGCTTTGTATACCTCTGAGGATTTTGAATGCAGGATGTTTTTGCTTGTAATTGAGTATTTTTACATTGTTTGACTGTAAACCTCTATCACCTCTGGACTGGGTACAAAAAACGAAGCAAATATGCACCTCGGAGTGGTTTCCATGCAGTCTTGTGACAGCGCAAACCGCCCGGCGGTAGTCATGGGTGATGAAACATGATCGAGACAAAAATCTTTCAATTTTCTGCAGCTGGCGTGAAGCGTGACGGCAGCAGCTCTCACGCTGTTTGTCTCATTTTCCTCGTTTAAGTTCAATGCACAGTTCAAGTGCAGCCAGATGCTGACAGGTGCTTCAGTGAATTTCTGTGAAATATGTGCAGATCTCTTGTCTGGCAGTTCACTTACCCCCTGCCAGTGACAACTTCCCTGTTCCCACTCCTTCGAGCTGAGAAAGGCAGAATCTGTGCATTGAAACGTGTTCGAAATAAAGGAAGGGGAGCTTAACACAGGGGGAACGAAATGAGAGGAGACAAAGCGTGTGAATGAGAGGAGATGATTCACGTCCTCCAGACAGACAAATTGTAACAACAACAACAGCGGCAGGCTGATCGAGCCGCAGACAGACTAAAGCCAAGACAAAGCTTCTGGCTCTGGCTGTGGTTGTAGCGCTGAAACAACAAATTAAACATTTTCCTACAGACTTTTCCTTCTCATTTCTTAATTTCCACCCGCTCTCTTCATTTCCTCTGTGTAGTCTACTTTTGCTCCTCTGCCCATGTCTCAGTTTCCCTCATTAGTCATCAGCTGTCTGGGAACATGCAAGATCATCCTTTTTTCAGAGCAGAGGTTGATAGTGTGCGGCTGCGGCCGAGCATCAGCTGCTGCTTTTAAGATTGGTTACAGAGATAGATTTGACCCGCTGCTGCTGCTGCTGCCACCGCCATCCCCCACCCCCCCAATCTCATCTCATGTCATCTCATCTAATCTGTCCATCGAGAAGGACGACTTCAGACGTGAAATCTTAGAAGAACATTACAGAGGGGAGTCAGAGGAGGAGTGTATTGATTAGCCATTTCACTTCGGGGAGGATTGAGTACTGTACATGATGAGGTCATTCTCCTCTGGCTGTGGTGGAGGTGCACTTCATCAGGTTCTTGTATTTTGAGTATATCCATTTTGTGCTACTCCTCTACAAGATTTTTTACAGGAAAAAGCATTTGATGGTTTTAAAAACAGCGCTTTATTAGGATTTATTTTGACATCACATTAACTAGTGGTGTGGTTGTACCTGTCGCTATAAAAGACTCATTCCAAGGTAAATTAAAACGCAGTAATTCAGTTGTTAGGTGAATTTACACAAATGAGAACATAATCACGAATTCTGCAATTCATTTCTGCCCGTAATTCCCCCTAAATGCTACACACTGGACCTTTAAATGTCTCCAACCATTTCAGCTCTGGAACCTTTACACATGTCACATTTCAGATGTCTAACAGTGATTTCCCCTACACAGGAGATTTCATTCGATAAAACTGTTTGAGACCCAGGCCCGGATAAAACGATCCAATCTTTAGTATTTTCTCCTCATGAATCATGTCACTACCTCCCACATTCATGTAGTGACACTGTATAGGTGACCTTAGATTAACTCCAGATTGACTTTGTTATAGTAAAGTCAACATTTAAAGTTTTCAGCTACAAAATACTTTCACTTGTACCATTGTATTATATTATTGACAGTAATGGTAACATGTGTGGTCACTAGAGAAAAGTTGCATATATGAATTATCCTGTTTTTACATTTTTGCTAACTGAATTATCAAAGAAATTTTAATTTAACATCAATTTTCTTTTTCTTTTTTCCTCTATCTCATTAAAACTGTTTTATACTGCTCAAAGACAGTTTTGAGTCCTCCAGTTCTTCTAGCCATTATTGTGCTGTTTCCACTAGAGTGCAGATATTGCAGTGAAAGATGAGTCCACACTGAGAGAAAATGTGACATAGGGGTGGAAAGAAAAGCCCAGAAACTGCTCAGTCAGAAGTAAAACGTCTCAGTATTCCTTCGTCCGCTGGCCTCAGGTCTCAGTTCATACTTTTATTTGATCAAATAGATGTCCTAGATTAATAAAATCAGTAATTTCATGAATATATTTGTTGAAGCCACAGTGTTTCCCTGATTATCAGATCCATTTTCAGGAAATCACCACAGCTGTTAAACTCAGACAGACTGCCCTCTAGTGAACAGCAGTGGATCCACAGCGAGCCTGACCTGAGCTGCTTGATCAGAAGTGAAGTGCAAACTAACAGGACTGGAGTCTAATATATACAGCAGATAGATCTATCAGAGCAGCGCGGCCAAATGCAGTTCCCATTGTTTCTTTTTCCTTAACCTATACGATGAATGGGCCTCATTAATCATGGCCATTTGTCTTCAGTTGTAAGTCTAGAGGTCAGTGATTAAACCTCGTTCTCTGTAACGAAGCCAACTCTCCCTCTCTCTCCCTCTCTCTCTCTCTCTCGATCTGTCTTCCCCTCCCTCGCTCGGAGGATCAGAGGGAGAGCTGCATTTCGCTGCTGCTCTGCTCTGCTTTTCATGGCTCTGATGTTGTCTGCCACCAAATCCCTGCTGAATAAAAGTCAGAAATTGAAGCAGCAAATCATGTTTTATGTATGTGTGCTTACACAATGAAAGCAGGCTGGAAAGTGGGCCAAGCATCACACAGGGCATATTATGGCAACAAAGCAGCTTTCCACTTTCTTGGAAAAACGACAGCGCCAGCCAGCAAAGAGCCGGGCACAGAGTACAATATGAGTGTTCACTTAATGACAGTGAAAATAGAAAGAGAGATACATAGAAACTGCATTACCTGACTGCTCTGTTCCTGGGAGGTGTTCTGCTATTCCCATTGATTCTATTCTGGCGTGGAAACTGACTGATGACTGTCAGCGCTGTTATTGTCAAGGAAGGAGTAATGTAATGGCACATACTGGGATGATTGAAATGTGTGTCGATTGTTTTCATTATCAATGAAATGTTTCATTGGTTATTATCATTTGTGAATATTGATTCATTGTTTAGTTTGTAAAATGTCAGAAAATAGTGGAAAAATGCCCCCAAATGCCCTGCTGCAGGACTTCTTCAGTCCGCCTGTTTTGTCTTACAGACAGTCCAAAATTCCAAAAGATTTTATTCCTGATGATTCAGATGAAAGCAGAACATATTTGAGAATCTTCGGCTGGAGAATTTCAGGCATTTTTGCTTAACAAATTACTAAACCAGTAGTTTTCTGTCATGGTCTGGGTTTTTGTTATAAACACTATAGACACTTGTGTCCTCAAGTGTCTTGCTGTGACTTTCCACTTCCTGTCTTTGTCTTGTTCTTTTTCTGTGTACACCTGTGTTTCATTTGGTCAGTAGCCCTTTTATATGTGTTAGTTTGTGTGTTTGTGTCCACATATCAGTCATGTGTCTCTTCCTTTCCTGTGTCTGTTGCCAGCCCTTTCTGTGTTTCCGGTTCTTCTTCGGTTTGTATTCTGTGTCGTTTTTGTATTTTTGAACGTAGTTAGATAGTTGTCAGATTTTCCCCTGTATGCTTCGTCTGCTTTTGTTGCCTGACAGTTTTGTTCCTTGGATTGCAGCTTGCTTTATTAGAGCTTGCTTCTAGGTGTGTCTTTGTCCTTGTGACAGCTCATGGTGCTGATAAACAATTTTAACATTAGCCAGCATACTACTGCTGACAGAAATTTAAAATCTCACCTTCAGGAAACCTGTGTTGACAGCATCTCCCACATCATCCAGACTCATTTAACATTCTGATTTTTTTTTTTTCTCACTGCATGTTACTACAGCAAGCTTTTGCACCACAGTGATCTAAATTCTGTTCTGTCAAGTCAGCTTCCCCATGAGATCATATGAGAGGGATCAAGTTAGGGCCCAGTATCAGCCTGCAGAGCCAAACGGCCAAAGCACTGCTACACAGAGCTGTGTTCCCGATTTATAAAATGATTATTAATATAGAACGTGCTGTGTGTCCAAATTGCACCAGATGGGAAGCAAATTGTTCTGACTTATAATTGACAGATGCTGTTATCTTCTACATTTTGGAAGTGTCCACTGTAGTTTCCAATCCATGCATTTAGAGATGGGCTCTCCTGTGACAACCATTTCCTGGTAGGAGTTTTTTTCACCAGCAGTGCATTCATTAGGAGTTTATCTCCTTTGGACCAGTCTTGAGGTATATATCCAAAATATAGCTTTTCTCTGTTTCATATGAATTTGATATATCAGGGTTTTGGACTGTTGGTCCGACAAAAGAAGACATGTGAGGATGTCACGGTGGACTTTCATTACGTGACGTGTTATACGTGACGTGATGTAAACAAAACAATAAGGAATCGTGATTAATCCCAAAATAATAAGCAGATTAATCATGGCAGTTAATTGCTTCCCTACTTATTTTGTTTTTAATCTGCTTCTCATAATAGGCATTATATAACCATACAGTATATTGATATGGCGCTATGAGCATAACACAACAGATGAGAAGTTTGGTCTTCTCCTCAAGCCCTAGATTTGTCTGCAATGTGTGTTCATGTGTTTGTCATTCTTTCAGGACTCAGCTGAACATTTCCCACCTTAGGTTCATTGTGCAGGAGTCACCTTGGCAAATATTTAGCCACGCCTTTCGTGTGACGGCAGCTATTTTCTCCTTCACCCTCCTTTCCTCCTCCCTCATCAGTGAAACACAGCAGAGTCCTGGAGTAACCCAATCACTGTAACGTTAGCAGCACAGTGATTAACAAAGTGGAGCCACAGCGAACGGGCTGCATAACCTTAATAACACCCCAGAGCTGAAGTTAATACTGCAGCACCCTGTGGGAGTGCGACCTCAAATCGTGGTGTCGTTGTCCTCACTTAAAGTGTGGGTCCCTGCGGTGAGGACATATGCTGCCATAGCGATGTAATCTATCCACCAGTGATCTAAAGGATTAAAAATCTCCATCTAATCTGCACCCATGGGTTCACATCAGCCCATCATACAGGGTGAGATGTCATCTGTTGATTAGAGAAAGTGCATGGAAAGGCGTATGTGTGTGTGTATGACTGCGTGCGCGTGCATTAGCTGCAGAGATCATTACAGCATCACAGGTCAGGTCTTTAGGCCTCAAGGTGGATTTTATGAAAATGAAAAAGATGTAAAGCTGACCATAATCATGCTGAGGTCAGATCTACCTATTATTTCTACATGCATATACAATACTTGTGATCGGGTGTGTGTGTGTGTGTGTGTGTGTGTGTGCGCGTGTGTGCGTGTGTGTGTGTGCGTGGGCGCATACGATTCAGTACATGTACCTATAGTTGCCAGTCACTGTTGATATAACCTTCTGTAAACAAACATCTGAATATGAATGCAGAATCTGTAGGCATGATTCTGGTATTCGGCATGTTCTGGGTTCCGGCTGTAGTCCGAGTGGCACTGACTAAAAACGTTTGAGCAGCTTTGGTTGCATTCAGGTAAACAGTCCATGTGGACAGTAAATAAGGCATATCATCTTGAGATCTCTGAACCAGTCAGTTATCATCTGACAATGATGTGGCTTTTTGTAAATATTTTTCTGCGTTCTGTTTTTAAACATGCATGGAAGAGGAAGTCTTCACAAGGATGTCCATTATCAGAATACACACTGCTGAATACACCGGAACCCTGGAAGCATTCATTCATTCTTTATTCTTTTCCTGATTAATAGTAGTTGTGTCTCCCAATCAACACCTTGATTTAACTTTCAATTCTAAGGTGACAGTTCCATTTTCATATTTATTTTTTTTAGCACTGCTGGCTTTGTCATTGTTCACTGATTATCGCATATGGATGTCATTTACATGTTCAAGCGAAGGTTTTGTTCAAGTTAGAAAAAAAAAATCACCGATAACTTACTGTATACCAGTCTTTGGGGATTCCACAGTAGACAACAAAATATAGAAATTCAGTTTGTTAAAAAGTTCAGTTTTCTTAAATCTGTCTCGAGCAAACCCTCCTCCCAAACCAAACAATAAAAGATCTCTGAACTAGAAAATAAGCCGGACATCTGCAAGGCCTTGACTAACCTCTGGTATCAGTCACTTGATCGTCTTCCTACAGACAGGATAATTGTCCGAAAGAGCGGCTGTAGTAGGCGGGGGTTGAAGAAATAAAAATAAACAAAATGACAAAAATGATAATCGAAATTGCAAGCTCTTTTCAGTCAATTTTCAATATTATTGTCTCGGTAGTTTGCTCCAGACTGAAATGTCTGAACAGCTGTTGGATGGATTGCTGTGAAATTTTATACAAACATTCATGGTGGGTAAAGAAAAATCCTATTGATCCCCTGACTATTTAGAGAGGGTGGGAGTATGAATAAACTTAACCTCCACCCTGTTTTCTCAGCATTCCCCCCCTCCATCCGTCCCTCAGGGAAGACCCTGACCATCTGTCCTCCTGGGGGGTCTCTGTCAGTACATGTTGTCTTTACCCAATGATTATCTTCATATGATCAAGCCCCTGTCTCACTGGAGTTCATTCTAACAACTATGAGGCAGGTGGCCGTCAAATCAGGCCTCAAATGGCTGAACACAATAATCATCTAATAGCGGAAATCCCAGATCCTGATTGCCACTTTAATCAGTCCAACCTGAACATAAAGCCTAGCTGACCTCCAGATTTCATGGAAATGGACTTACATAATTTGTAAGACTTTCTGTTGTCGGATCAAAATGTGATTTCATTGCATGTTTGTTTGAGCTTCTTATGGACATCAGCTATCTCCAAGCTATAAGGAAATCTAGAGGTTAATCAATAATCATGTTTTATGCTTTCATTTGTCAGAGTAAAATGGATTGCATTGATTTAGTTTAAAAGGTTATGCATTATGTTCTGTTGTCCAAATGAAATTAGCATTCTTGTAGCATCTGCACAGCCGCTGATGCTTGATGGAGGCTGGAGTAAAGGTTGAACTCCCGTTGTTTGGTGTATACGGGAAAACAAGGCACTCTGATGTTTCTCTACCTTATGGTCTGGGGTAATGTCATTAAAACAGGTATGCACTCTGATCACGTGGGAACCAAATGACATTTTCGTCTGACACAATTTGTACAAAGGAAAAAATCTGTCAGTGACAGACTACGTATTCCTACAGTCCACCCCTCTATGGCAAAAAGCTGCAAAAGAGCTTGGTCAGCATCTGTGGCTCCTGAAAGCAGCTCGAAAGCTGGGCCTGGCAGCCAGGCAGTGTGGCAGGACTGACCCCTGCACTGGGACACTGGGGCCAAAATCAATAATGGTATCGTATCACTTATCAGACTGTAACAAGCTGACTGATTACCTCATCGGCTGCTTGTATAGAGAGTGGAGAAGTGGTGGGGAGGAAGCGAAGAGAAAGAAGGGGTGAGATCAGATGATAAAAGAAACCATAAATGAAAAAGGGAGGCTGAATTGCATTTTTGGAAAGAATATGAATCCCGAGCTATTGTTACATGGTTCCTTTTGACTAAAACCTTCCGCTATAATTTATACTTTAAAGTTACCATAAGATATTGACACACTTTTTTCCGGCTTTTTTCCATGATCTCAGCTCAGCTCAGAGATTTGTTTTGATTAACTTGTAGAAAGACAGAAAAACACAGTATAATTATTCTTTTAATGAGTCATGGTTTGGTCATTGTTGGTTCTTTGCCCTTTGTAGCCTCGTTTAGAAGCTTGAGACACATTATATTATATTTTCGCGTTGGGATAATTTGATGCTTGGCGTTTTTGGTATTATTTTTCATTGCATGTGGATGGTTGTTCAGGCACCAGTTGTGTCAGGAAAGACTTTAAGTTTGGCTTAGATTTAACTAATTGTCTGGCTTTAGATAGACATCTAAATATATCAGAAGCCTAAAATGCTTTGTAGCTTTGTTTTGAAAAGGGTTGTATACTTATATATTAGCATTATTATTATTGTTGAGTTTTGACTACAATATAGTCAAAAAACTCAACAATAATAATAATATACTTAATTATCTACTTAATATAGTCACTATATTAAGTAGATCTTATTTGCTATGAATTCTGAGTGAATTTAGGCTTCAGACTTTAAAACATGTCTGATCGTGGCTCACATAAAAACACTCAGCTCCCTTCACTACATTACAACAAGTTACTGCAGACCCTTAAAGCTCATTCCCTTCTTTGTCTGGAGAGTTTAAAATAAGTCAGTCTTCTGGGATGTTTGGGGACGCGACAAAGGTCTCCAGCTGGAGTTGAACCAGGGACACTTCAGTTCATGTTTGGCTCCATAACCATGAGTGATAAACCTATCGATAATTATCACATGAACCCACTGTATATGTATGGATGGATGACATGATAGCTCATTAAAAGTGAAGCCAAAAAGACTTGATCGCCCCGTGGTGGCTGTCTGCAGTATAGTTCATAAACCCTTCCCCCTCCGTTTCAGCAGATGGGAATTGATGGGCCAAACCAAACATTGAATCTTGCCATTTCTTCAGCAGTAATGGTTTCCATCACTTTGGTGTGCCATTTTCACACTATTGTATGTTGAAGTGTCAGGCCATTGATCAATACTGCGACAGTCCATAATTTCAGCTCATCGTTAAGCTGTTCAGCTGCTTCACTGTATCGCTCTGTTTCACTCCTGCTGCTCTCATGGCGTCATCATCGGCAGCTGTTTTTAGTGAAAAAGCTCCAAAATCCCACCTGCCACAGCAGACAGACACAGTTGTGAACTGGCCAGTTCATATATTGGAGCATTTAGCAACTAAAGAGTGAAATGTTTTGCTCTAAGTTGGTAGAGACCAAAATCAGAGCTAAAAGCGAGTGAATATTTAACTCATGTTTGTCACGCAGCAATAGACAGGACGATTTTGTTGCAGTGTAACCGCTGGATGTGCAAATAAGCGGCTGCTTGCTTAAAATGTCGTTGCTCCTGCCCCCATGTGGCCAAAAAAAACGCTCATTACAGTTTTTTATTATGACGTTAATGCTGCCAACAGATAAACATGAACACTCTTTGTTCTTCCTTCAGGCCCGAGTGCAGAAAGAGAGGCTGAACGAGGCGCGAGGTCCTGTGATGAGAACTCTGTGCCATTTCCCCGTCTCCCCCAGACCTCCAGGAGGAGCACACTGGGCGACACTCTGAGGTAAAGAAGCACACACACACACACACACACACACACAAAAACTCTGCAGACAAAACCCTTCTCTGACGACGCTGACCTTCAATATGTGCTGACTCAGACGTCCCCCACTCTTCCTACTTCTCTTGTTCTCTCTCTCTCCCGCCCTTTCCGTGTTGTTCTTTTTCCTCTGCTGTCTTTCGGGGAGTCTGGGACATTGATCAATGGTCTGACTTGGTGGTGTGGGCTCAGTTTGGAGTGACCCGCCGTGGTCGCTTTGTCACACAGAAACACACACATTTATGGTAATGGGGGTCTTGGCCTCCCTCTTTAAAGTGTCCGGTCAGGGATTGGGTTTTGGAGATGGATGGCAGTCGGAGTGTGTGACACGGGGAGGAGGGAGTAGAGGAGGAGGAGGAGATGAGGGGTCAAGGGGGCAGGAATTTGCGGCTGAGCCCGTGTTGTTCCATACGGCAGCAGGGTGACAGCAGAGGAGTCGCGGAAGGTGTGTTTGTTTGCTTCTGCTACAAATCTAATTTTCTCCACACTCCCTGTTTCACAACACATAATACATAGTGTTCCCTCCTTGAAACCCTGTAGTCTCTGACTCAATGGACAACAAAAGTTTTTGTTTGTTTTGTTGTTGAGCAGCCACACAGCTCTGAACACTGACATTAGCGCTGTGTCATTTTTTCTCAGCTTAAGGCTTCACAGTGAAGGGCAGCGTTTGTGTGTTATGTGGGGTGATAATAATGTGTGGTCGACAAAGCGGCAGCTGTCTTCCTCTCTTCTTTCCACCGTCTCCGTTACAGATCTGCTGTCTCGTCTGCTTCTGTCTTTCCTCTAGTCCGGCTCAGCCTGTCCCAGCCCAGCTGTCCATTTCCCTCATTAGCTGTCCCACAACGATACCCACTGCCTACTCCAGCAAGGTCACTTTCAAAATACAAAGGATTCAGTAACCCATATTTTAATGTTGACATGGTCAAAAAGACTATATCATGTGAAACTGATCCCTTGTTATAATGAAGGTACAGATTGTTATCACCTGATTGTGCAGTTCCCCTCAGAGCATTTTAGCTTCTTTCAGCTCTTTGTTTTGGTTTTAAGGGCTTTAACTTCACTGCTGCAGCAAGAAGCTGCCAATAGATTGAGACACATTTTTTCCATTTGCTCCATTACTGCTCTTGTCTCTTTACTTCCGATAGGTAGTAAATAGGAATGACTAACTTCAATATAATAAATAGAAAAATGCTGATATTCCATAGGGAAGAAATGATAGGAGAGCTGCTAGTACCATCGTATCATTACTGCAATAAATGTAAACAGAATGTATTCAGTTTTGATAAGTATCAATATTTTGATATTTTTCACAACATAATTAGTTTGATGTGTCTGTGGTGAAAAATTCTGATGCTTAACTTGTCATCAAATTGTTATGAAATTATCGAATTATTTGTTGTTGGCACTATAGGACAAAAGCTTTTGAGGCCCGTACCGTAGCCATAGTAATCAATGTCAGAATCAGTATTCGGATGCTGGGTTGCACTGTGAGAAATGGAAATAAAAATTTAATTAGTCGCAAAATCCACACACATATAAGCCAGGGGCACACGTGTGATATGAGCTGAAACAACAGTATTTGAAAGGGAATGAGAGAGTAGGATGATAGCGTTGCATTCATGTTAACTTCAACATACACATGTTCAACACATTGCTATGATGCAATGACTTTGGTTTGTAGTTTGTAGGGGGGTTTCTACATAATGCTGCTTTAAACATCAACAACATTACAGAGTCAGAGCACCTCCTTGCTACTGACACACTTGAGGTCATTAGCTGAACAGCTGAAGAGCCAGACATTTCCCTAGGGGGCTGATAAAGACAAACACAAAGTTAAAAGGTAATTGATTTGACTTAAATTCATCTGGTGGCAACACAGGCGACTGCAAACGAATGATAATGACGCTCCCATTCAGCTGAATTGTTTGCTAGCACAGATGTCTCCAACACGCCTCATTCATAGGCTCAGCTGAAGTCTGATAACGACCCATTTTATTGAATCAAGTGTGTTGGAAACATTTAAAACATTGCAGGGCAGGGGACCACATGACCACGATATAAAAAAAACACTCAATAAAATTACCATCATGGCAATTTACAGCTTATTGCACTGCCCCCAAGTGGCCAAAAAGTCAGTGAATGTCAGTTTATCAGGTTTAATACTGAAAAACGTGAGAGTGGTGTTCTTCTTCCATCTAAATCTTCCCTCTTCTTTCTTTCTCTTTACTCTCTATCCCTCCCAAGTTATTATTGTTACCTGACACAGAAGCTCTCGCTGACTCACACACAGATATACACACGCTCACTGCCACACACACACACACACACACACACACACACACACACACACAGAAGACTCAAAAGCTTTCTGGTGTTGTATTTTCAGCGTGGAGAGGTGGGCTGCGTTAATGGCAGTAAAGTGCCAAGTCAGAGAGCAGAAGTGAACTTTCTTCTCACTTGTTAGACCGCCGTGGGACTCTGAGGGAGGTACAGGGAAGTTCCAGTAAAGAGAGAGAAAAGACACACAAACACACACACACACACACACACACACACACACACACACACACACACACACACACACACACACACACACACAAACCCTTGTCCTCCAGCATTACTCAGCCCTCCTACTGGTTTTCCATGGAAGCACACAACAATAAACCTAAAGTAGTTAGTGTGGTTTGTGTGTTTGTGTGTGTGTGTGATTTATAAATAGCGTGGTGCTTACACAATTAATGGATAAATCAAATGAGGAATAAACGGAAAAACAATAGAACAATTTAACTGTTCTGATAATCGTTTGCAGCCATGCCAGCGGACCTGCGAGGCCGCGCTCAGGCACAGCTGTGCTTTGAGTAAAATGCCAACATCAGTTTGCTAACATGCTCAAAGTGACAGTTGGTGTTTTCCATAAGCATGTGCTGGCTCGGCTTGACTCAGTTTGACTCGTGACAGGGATTTGCATTTCCTTTACAGCATGGATACGTGCCTGATGGTGCTCCTTTAACTGACTACTAATTGTACCCCTCAGTTCTATCGAAGAATAGCCGAGAACAAAGCCCCTCTGATTAGATCAACGTGTTTTATTTCCTCAAAAAACATCACAATAAAATTCTCCTGTTGGCTAGATTTTTAAAAGCTTTCATCATAAAGCAACAACATCAGGAACCGCTGGATTTTTCACCAGCAGTAACTTAACACGACTTTTGAAACAGCTGAAAACAAACTTGATGTCACAGTAAAGCACAGCAGGGATGCAGGAGAGAAACTGAACTCACCTCACCACGGCGGCCTAGGGATCGGAGCCGACCTGGGCCCTGTGCTGCATGTCAACCCCTGCGTGCTGATGCATTTTAAGTCACCGATCTTTGTCCGGTGTGTTAGCTGCGATTGATGGGACTGTCATTCATTTTGCCATATATAAGTATTAGACAAACTGAAATTAGAACATTAAAAAAGTCGACCTCCTTGTGGTGTTAGAGGAAAGCTCAGGGGATCACCGGAGTCGTTACATTCATCCTCCAGCTGTTGTTGAGATATTTCAGTCTCGTCTTTGTTTCGTGTCACTTTAAATGTAACGACCTTGGGTTTTGGGCTGTTGGTCGGGCGGAACACATAGAACAATAGATACTTTGATCTCCTATAGATGCAAAGTTATTTTAAGGGAAGCTTCCTGAGAAGGAAAGGTCTCACTGTTCATACTCTTGTCCACACTGAGGCCAAAACATGTGCGGAGGGATCACAAGTAGACGCGGGTCCATCAAGGTAGGGAGCCACTGAACCGGATTCAATTGTAGAAACAATCCACTTATTTATTGATAATGAAAAGAATCTGTCTCGACAGCTTCAGCACATCACTCAAATGGAGCATGGGGGAGTGTGCGACGATGAGCAGAAACATGTTATGTAATTTACCCCCATCTCAGTGAATTGACCCACCCCCCCCTCCCTCTCCGTAGCCGCTGCGGCTCTTGATGTATTCAGTGTTCTTTGATAATTGCACAACTGGGTGTTACTGTGCTGTTATATAGCCTGAGGATAGATTCTGAAAATTGAGGATAAGAGGTTCCCCCGACGGCTGCTTTCACACACATCATCCAAAAAGAAGTGGTGAGAGGCACCTAAAAAAAAAAAATGTGTTCAATCTGACGCAGAATTGTGTCGATGCAGCGTGTGAAAGAGAAGAAGGGGATGGATGAAGCACAGGCTAAAAGGAGAAGGGGGAGGAGAGAGAGCCAGAGGAGAGTTTGTGTGTGTGTGTGTGTGTGTGTGTGTGTGTGTGTGTGTGTGTGTGTGTGTGTGTGTGTGTGTGTGTGTGTGTGTTAAAAGAGGGAAACTAGAGGCAGGGGGCTGGCAGACAAAAGTGAGAGAGTTGAGGGAGGAATGAGAAGGAGGAGGAGGAGGAGGGGGAGGCGGTGCTAAGGCAGACAGCAGGGAAGGAAAGCTGAGAAGAGGAACAGTGGAGTGAAGTGAGAAGAGAGAGGAGGAGGAGGACAGGACAGGAAAATAAGGGGGCTTCCATTTGAAGGTCCTCGTGTTTGGGATATGAGGTCCTGGTGCGGAGCAGAGGCAACGGCAGGAAGCTGGAGTGTTGTGGGGAAGAGGTAGACAGCCGGGGCAAGGAGAGAAGAGGAACATTTGAGACTGGAGTGATTTTCACTTTTTTTTTTTTTT
>CAEMYA010000074.1:1779232-1806256 GCA_903131615.1 Diplodus sargus | reverse complement strand
TTTTTTTTTTTTTTTTTCTTCCAAGAGAGACGGAGACAAGTGGAGGCAGCGATGCAGGGCTCCAACTGGGGTGAGTGTGGAGAGAGAGCGTTAGTGTCTGCAGAAGAGTGTGCCTTCAATTCTCCAAACTCTCTCTCTCTCTCTCTCTCTCTTTACCCCGCTTCTTATCCCTAGTTTGGCTTCGTTAACATGAAATTTGCTCGAGGGAAACTGTATTCATGAGTGCCTGGGGCCAGTGTGAAGCCACTTAAGAGGGTGTCAGTTGCGGAAACGCCAGTAATAGAAGGTGTGTAACGGAAAGAGTTTGGGACAAAAGTTGCTCGGCAGCCACATTCAAAGGGGAAAACATTGATTTCAACAGGATTGGAAACAAGTTTAGAAAAGACAGAAGGTTGACGAGGACCTCTAAGATGTGCTTAAACTGAGATCTGATTGGTCAGATGCCTGGTTTCTCGAGTAGCCGACTGGCATTGGCTTTAAGTTAGTTTTCTAGCTGCTCTCGGGGAACCTGGAGACTTTTGTCCCGCACAAGCAGAAACAGCTCGGATTTGTTGAGGTGGGATGAGGAGTTTTTGGCGCCCAGGTTCTTCTAATCCTGACCCTGGTTAATCTGCTCATTACAGACTGTTGAGTGTATTGATTTGAAATGTCAGCCTCTTAGAAAAGCTGTCCCGGCCTCTGGACAGTTGGCCTGGAGCAGGAAAGAGGAGGAGGAGGAGAAGGAGAAAGAGGAGGAGGAGGAGGAGGAAGGTGTTATTCAATCTGTCTGCACGCACGCTCACACTGAAGATCATGAGGCACCAGACAATTAGGCCGCATCTCAGAAGTGTGACCGTACCAAACATGTTTTCACCCAGAAGACTCAAAGAGAACCTTTGTGATTCTTTTGATGACGAAGCACTCTGAGAGACACGCTGTTTCTCCTCTGTCTTCCCGACGCGTGTAATTACAAGACTCCTCGTGCGCCCTGGGCCACATATTGTAGTTTCTCATCAACTTTGTTATGGCCCACGAGTGATGTGTCAGCAGATATGTTTATAGTCGGAGCCGTTAGAGGGGCCGTCCGCTCGCTCGACTCTTTGTAGTAGCTGTCTGTTTGACCGTGTCATGTTGAGGTTTAGTTTGAGAGCACGCCGGAGAGAGGGCTGTAATTACCCGGGCTGGATTGTGGCCGAGTTTAGGAGGAGTGACGTTTCACTCCATAAACACGGCGGCTGTAAATGGGCAGGTGTCGAGACGTTTACGTCAGGTTTCACTGGAGGGGTGACGTGGAGGGGGGAGAGAGAGGGGGGACAAGGATGAGGGTTACCTCATCAAGCCCCGAACAAAACAAATGAGGTAAATGTGTGTCACGTGCTGCAGGTTACATACGTAACCCTTTCCAGCCGCGTTGACTCATGCCTCCTGCGTGTGTGTCTACAGTATTTAAAGATAGTAAAGTAGCTCCAAATGAATTTAAATGAGACCTTTTTTTTTTTTTACTCTTTTCCTCCTTTTTCGTCCTCTTCCTTTTAGGGTTATGTTCTGATAGCCGGCTCCATTATGGATCTGGCTCCACATCTAACAAATCAATCATTCAAGTTCTCTCTTCAGCCCTTTTTTTCACACAACTTGCGCAATAGCGACCCAACCAAGACACTTCTTTATGCTGATAACCAACGACAGCATAATGCAGCTCCTGTGTGTTATTTTTAGAAAACATGCTGGTGATCAGCAAGCAGAAGAGTTGTCATGTGTTGGCGTCCAGAGTGACGTTCACATACATGCAACATACAAGTTTCTGAATAAAAAGAGTGGCATAACATAGCCCAAACTAAAATGTATCATCCCTGTTGTATGACGTTTGATCTTGTCTCTGGTCCAAGGGTGAACGGGTCATGTACATCATTTTCTCCCCAATGTGCAGTTGCACATTGGGCACATTTTTCAGTTGCTGCTCCTCTATGAGTTTGTTGCTAACTGCTGCGAGGTCGTCCATGGTCATATCTTTTATATTGAATGGAGAGGATAATGGATTTATTGGTTTGACAGGCTGTGTAAAGGATCTATGGTCTTTGGTCTTTTGTGTCTCTTTCTGACACTAAAGGCATCCGCAAAGAAAAGGAAAACACTGGTGATACACAACAAAACCACTGCGAAATACTGTATTTGCAGGTGGGTACTCACGACAAAGGGCCAATAAGTGCCTTGCTCTTTATAATAATATTTTATGTTCGTTATATTGAAGTAAGGACTTTTGGCCAATCAGAACTTGAGAAAGACGCGTTCTCCTACCACCAACAGCAACAGTTGAGCAAACTTTAAGTGCACTGTGAGAGCAGAAACATCTGCAATGTATTGGGTTGATATTTGCTTAACAATGAAGTGTAATTACAGTAGTAACATTTCAAATGTAGTGTTTTAACTTCTGCAGCTGTAGGACAGCTGTCAAGTGAGGATGTTGTGTCGTCGATGAATCCGCAGAGCGGTGACAGAATGTGTGATGAAAGCAGAATCTCTGTGCTTTAGGTGTGATAGGGAGTGAAATAAAAACAGAACATGTGTTCTCACAAATACGTCTTCGTTCGGCATCAAGGAAACTACACGAAAAGATTTGGCGGAAGATTCAAAACTACGTTCGATTTCGACTTATCCTCAAGCGGTCCCGTTGTCGTTGCAAGGTATTTATGTAAAGCCTCTTGCTGAGCAGCATGGTGAAACACTGAGGAGGGAGACAGAAACACAGGAAGACCGAGAGACAGCGAGAGATTAGAAGTTGGCCTGGCTTCTCCTCAGTTTGCTGAATGAGTGTTTTCCATGCCAGTCCCGTCCGCCTCCCCCCCCCTCCATCTTTCTCGAGTTTACAGCGGCACGGACAGTGTGTCTGACTGTGTCTGCACATGTGCTTCTTTGCCCTGTCAGATATTTTCTCAGATGAGTGGAAGTGAATTATACATCGAGGCTGGCACAGTTAAAACTGAGGCGTCGCTGCTTATGTAATAGCTGCTGTGAAACTCATTTGCCTGGCTGTTTTTAGTAGCAGTGTGTGTGTGTGTGTGTGTGTGTGTGTGTGTGTGGGTGGCATTGTGTGTGTTATATTCAGGTTCAGCTATGATCAGTGATTTCACACTGAAAGCTGTCACACCTTTGCTGAGACTTTTCAGATAGCGTGGCCTACTTTTCCTCACTGAAGTCTGATAGTACGTAAACCGCTCTCTGACAATCCTGTCGCTGCCCCCTTCCTCGCCTCGCTCTGCCTCAGATTATGGGTCACATTGTCAGACGGACTGTTGTTGCTTTCGGTGTGAGATAACTCTCTGCTCTCTGCCCTCTGTTAAACTGAAACAATGGCCCTCCGCTGTTCATACAGCCCGAAGCAGCAGGGGGGGTGGGGGGGAGGAAGGGAAGCTTCGGAGGGAAAACTTTACTCTTCTCTCCTCATTTGGGACCATGAGAAGTCAGAGAACAGCCAGGATTTTCCAGAATATTCTCCAATGAGGACAGAATGACCCTGCACCTACACTGATAAGAAATCGTAGCTGCCCGACCGACTGTATCAACTGGAAGAGTTTAGGCTGAGGTGGTCATTGATCCTGACAAACAGTAGTCCACTGGCCAGACTAATCCCTGTGTCTCTACCGCTGGCATTCTTGGTATTTCCAGTGTCTGCGGGTCTGACCACTGACCGCTGCTGGATAACTGTCAGTGGCTGGAAAATCTCCTGGAAAATCCAACATTTGGAACGGACCAGGAATGTCAGTCAGATCTTCCCCCTTTCCACTTACTATTACCTCAGTTTCCTCCTGCGCACGCTGAGTGACTGAACACCGTTCAGCTATACTATAGTGTCGCTTTACAAACTCAGTGCTTTTTGGTGCTAATTGAAATGTAGCATCCTGAAAAGCTAGCATCAAATATCTGGTCAGATTAATAATAACTTATTTAGCTAATATTTATTATTTGATGAGACAGTTCCTGATTTAATTTTTCAATAGCGAGTAGCCATGACGTCATGCAAACACCAACAGTCACGTCTGGGCACACAACTGCAGGTTGATTTGGACTGGGGAGAACTGAGAACTGGCACACTTCTTTATTTCCTGTTGTCATTTTCAGCCGTACCTGCAACATTTAAAGGTGCAATATGTAAGAATTCAATTCAGTTTTATCTTGCGACAGCGCTGTGATTATGATCTGGTTAGTTTAGACTCAAAAAACACTTGTTCAGGCTTAGGAAAAGATCTTGTTTTGACTGGAGAAGTCCCCACTTCCTGTCAAAAATATGCAGTTTTTGTAGCCACACACATGGCGGAAAATTGTCCTGAGGTCTGCTTAAAAATATCCGGTAGTTTCATGCTTACAAATGTCTCATGGTAAGCATTTCACCCTCGGAGAATGTGCACGCAATGTTGGTTTCTCTCTGTGGATGAAACTGAGAGGACAACTGATTGAACGAAGCGACACATTGCAAAAGTAACACACAGGACCCCATACATGAGCAAGTGATTGACAGTTTGTGTCCCCCAAATGCCACATGGTGTTTTCACAGGCCTGTGTCGCTACTCTCATGTCATCCAATTTCAATAGATCGCTGGCTGCTCTCTCTGTCAACCCCCACGGGGAGTTTTTTTTTTTTTCTGCAGTTACATGTGTGTGTGACAGAGAAAGAGAGAAAAGGAAAAATGGAGGCTTCCGTCGCCCCGCTCTCCAGCAGCCTCTCACGTCTGAATTGAGGCCAGATGCTTTGAGATGCTAAAGAGCCAACCTGTCTGACATACACAGAACTTGGTCACTCATTCACCTATTCACTCCCTCACTCTCCCCTCCTTCCTTTTCCCACTCCTCCTGACTCTCTCTATCTCATGCAAAAATGTGGGCCTCAGCTGCCATTGCCTCCAAACAGAGGGAGAAGCTAAAGTCTGCAACAGCAACAAGTTGGTTGTAAAAGAGAAGAAGGGGGAAAAAAAATCTGGACTCTAAAGGGACCTGTTGCCAATTACTCCCCTCAGACACTTTTTGGAAACCTTATTTCTCCCTTTGTGTCGCCACTGAAAACGTGCTTTAATAAAGTCACAGCTCTGCAGCAGCCTGCGCGCAAGAACTCACAACTTTTGTCCGGCTACAATGTCAACCATGTTACTTTGCCAAAGAGGACAATATCTCTCTCTCTGGTTTGAGTGAAAGGAGACTTGGCACCGGTGCGATGGGTTAATGAGGACTGAGTGGGTTTTGCACGCATTCAGCAATCACACTGCGAGACTTAAAAGCCGAGCCATGTGGGGGAAGGTGACAGTGAGCGGCCACTCAGACAGACAGTCATTGTGTAGGAATGGAGGCATATTGTAACCTCAGGTCTTCTGGCAAAACATTAAAAGGCTCCTCTCGTTTTACAGCGCAGTCGGCTGACTTCACTCCAATACCATTTTCTTGCCCGTTTGAAGTTTATTGTGGAGTTTCAGCGAGTAGATGCGTGACAAATAAATGGGGGAGTGGATTAGGTGTGGACTGATTGCCTTGCTGAGGTATTGTGTGTGTCAGTGTGCTGCTGCCTTGCCTGTACTTGTGGATTTTCTTTTGTCAGCAGCCGACGAGGATTATTGTGACTCACCTAGCCTGTTGATTTTTCTCTCTCGCTCTCTCTGTCTGACTGTCTTTCTCACAATCTCCATCCACTGGGATCACTTGTCTCAGGATTAATCAAGGCCACCCAGGCTCTGAGTAGCAGAGTGGGATATTTCTGCTGGTCTGAACAAGCTCTCGACTTATTTTGGAGAAAAAAAAAATGTTTGGGTAGCACTGATACTGTTTTTTATGATGAGTGAAAGTCTACTGGGCGGTGGCCACCCATTAATGAAACGTCGCACAATGGCTTTTTTTTTATGAATGCTTCCCATTATCGCTCACATGCTCACACGCTCGCCCATTCAGCGCCTGCACCGATCTGACAATTTTATACTTTCCACCTGTTGCTCTCGTCTTAACACTGGCTTCCCCCTCGGTTAGTCACGCTGTGGTGTTGCTGTTAAAGAAGGGGGCCGATGAAAATCTAGCCGCACAGACCAGCGAGCAGGGAGTCTTAGGAAAGAAAGGGGGGATGGAAAAGGGAAGGGTGACAGGAGGGCAGAGGAGCAATAATACAGCGCAGGAAGCGAGGAAGCGAGGAAAGGGATGTGGGTGAAAATAGTCAGGAACAGGAAAAGGGATGAGAGTGGACGGAAATTGCGCTTTGTCAAGAAGGTGTCACCTTTACCAATATAATCATTATTCTTCGTTGCTAAACGTTTTAGCATTTTTCAGCTCATTGTTTGGGTTTACTCTCACTACTCTTGTCATTTTTACCAGTGGCTGGCAACAATTTTTAGCAAAAAATATTCTAACAACTGACTTTACACTAGCTGCTCAGCATCAAACAGCAGCAGTCAGGCAGACAAAGCTAGCGATTAGCTGGTGAATATAAGGAGAATATACAAAAGGTAATCCATAAATGTTTTCCTGAGGGTAGAAGCATTCCACAAAACCTGACATGAATTTAAAAAAAAAAATGTTATCAGCACTGTCAAAATGACGACCAGTGAGCTCCGTCTTCATCTTGGGGAAGCGTTAGTAGTCTGAGGGTGTCAGACCAGGTGAATAGTGCAGGTGTAGCCACAGTTCAAATCAGCATTCCTGGATGGCAGCCAATCGCCACTGTGGACTTGTAGGCTTTTCCATATTCGCAGAGAGTGCTGAGTTGCAATTTCCAATTACCTGAAACAGAAATGCCACAAAAGGTATTAACTTTTGAAGAATTCTGCATAATTACACAAAAGATGAACATCACATGGATGGAACTTGTTGGAGAGAGGAGTTGGTAGAGACCAAAAATGGAGCTAAAGGAGAGTTGATATTGGACTTGAGTTTGTTGGGCAGCCTCCATATACATGAAACCAAAAGAAAGCTAATGTTGCTCCTTGTCTGCCAGATGGGTAAATAAGCAACTGTGAAGCTAAAATTCCATATTAACTTTAGAAGGTTATATTATTGTGTTGTATGCTAAAGAAGTCACCAATTGCTCTTGTCGGGACTGAAGATGCTTTCACACAACCATCCACAACAAATCAGTTGCCTTTGCTCTGCTGTTTCACAGGGCCATAACTGCTCTGGTTCTACAGGACAGGGGAGCTTCAGCTGATTTTGTTCACTTTAACTGAAACTCCTGCAAATACATACAGCCTCAGCCAAAGGGCCACAGTTTTGATTTCAGCTCCCATTTTTCTTCTCACTGCTTTTATCCTACCAGTATCTAAAAGAGGCAGACGTGTGGAAGAAGGGTGATAAAAAAGAGAGAAAAGAAAACTGACACAAGTAATGTGTCCGCTGCTCAGCAGTCGAGGGGATGGTTTGGATAGGAAATGACGTCTGCCTTCACTTTAAATTTTCCTGCTTGGAGATCTTAGAGGTACTCAGACTTCGGTGTCTGTCTGCTGGCCAAATAATGACCAAACAGGATTAAAGATGCCCAGTGTTCCCAGGATCTCAGGCGGCCTCTTTGGAGCCTCTCTTTGGACTACCTGGTATTGGAATTCCCCCTAAACCCCCAACCATCACCCCCACCCTGCCTGCTTTTGTGTTCTCGCCCCTGAACCAACTTCTTTCTCTTCTGAACTTGTTCTCACTATTTTAACTCTGTCCTGAGCACAGCAGAGTCTCCGGAACAGCTCGGAGGTTTGCGTGTGATTGCAAAGGGTGATCTGCTGCTGCGGAATAATGGGCTTCCTCTCCTGGGTAATACTGGCGCTATTAACAGACTTATCATAACGGGATTATTTCCCCGTCACAGACCCCACTTCTGGATCTTGTTAGAGAGCTACCTGGGAATCTCTTTCTTCTGTCACTCCTGCTCTTACTCATCCCGGACCAGTTGGTAGCATGCGGAGGGTAAACTCCCACAGCCACTCGGCGTATTTACAGTTCCTGTCAGAAGCCATTCAGCATTATTTAATAGTTTTCGAGCGTCAGGATGCGAGGTAAAATAGCCTCAGGTTGACCCCATAATAGCTGGCTGCAACACCATTGGAGTTTATTTTTGAACGTCGAATCAAATGCCTCGCTGCGAGAAACGCCTCATGAAAGACTATCAGAATGATTTGAGGCACTTGAGATGTTTTCTATTTTTAGTTGCGATGACTGGCTTTTCTCTGTGCTGCTGACAGCAGAAGAGGATGCATGTAATGAGGAAGGTGGAGGAAGCGCCGAGGGAAGATGGAGGGACGGTAAAAAAGTATTTTCACTTTGTCAGAGGAATGCAGCCACGGCGGGGCGGAGAGGAGGGCTTCAATAACTTTAAGAAACGACCAGTGAGCAACATCAGAGGGGGAAATTAGCTTTTGGGATTTGTTGCCCGAGTAGCCAGAACAAAACCAGACCCTTGGAGGTCACAGGGGTGGGAGGGCGGAATCAGACCAGCTCCCCTCCACTCATCAGGGGGTGACAGGGTTAGGACCAGGGGGAGGGGGGGGGTGTCACGGTTGACGTTCTCAGAGGGTTGTTAATTCTATTATCCCTGCCTGAGAGGTCCTTGTCGGGGCTGGGAGCGGAGAAGAGGTGGGACTGGCTTGATGAAAGGTGAAAGGAGGTTGTGAGGCGTGATTATTTTGGCATGGGAAGTGATCACATACCACACATATCTTTATCTCCTTGACTCATGTGCACCCAGGAAGTCGGCCTCCTCTCTTCGACTCCCCCTCACTCCCTGTCACGCTCTCACAGAGCTGCTCACGGTTTAGTCAACATGGAGTCAACCGGCAGGAATTGAACCGCCCTGCTGACTGATCATTAACGATTAATCAGACCAGCCCTAGATGTTGTCTGTCCTCACTTCCCATGTAGTGCTGGATGATAAAACCTAAGATCACAGTTAGCATGACAATTCTCCCTTTTTTGCAGTACATCGATGCATTACATCTTATTTCTGGGGGTGGTTCTGCTTATGATTTACTTCTGACAGTAGGATTTGGAGATTTAACATCCTTGCTGCCATCTTGGGCTCCTAAATCCTCCACACTCACTTTTCCATTGACACATCCAATGCACACACCTTAACGGTTCTGGATGTCATTAAACCAAGTCCAACAAGATTGCTCTGAATAATATGGTTAGTGATTTTTACACACTCAGGCCGACTGTCGCGTCGCCTCACAACAGTCAAAAAGCTGCACTTGAACACACTGCAAAGACTACAGCCAACTGCCAACAAGCTTGTACGTTCTGCACCTACATTACTGTTATAACGAAGCCGGGGTTTATTTAACCACTCATGCTAACATAGGTTCTTCTAATCAAGAATATGTCTGATAAACGTTGCAAATTGGAATGGTGAAAAGGCAGAGATGACTTTTATTTGTGCACGGTGTTTGCCCAGCCAATCGGAGTGATTTTCTTTCGAGTGACAAGGGTTGACTTGTGCCAGCTACGACCACAGACGCTCACTGATGACAGGTAATCCGACAGCCGTGCACACTATAGGCTGTTGGTAGACCAGTGTGCAGAGGTTAGAAAAATAAGGCAAGATTTGATCTTCAACACCATGATGCATTCAAGGACAGACAGGAAGTTACACATTATCCCTATTTGTACAGTTGGCTATTTGACTTTGAGGTTTGAAGGTTTAAACACTTTTTGCCACTTTGGGTCGGATGCCACTTTGCACAAAGTAGTTTGATTCAACGATACTCCAGGGGGTGTTTCAGGTGGTCCAACAACCACTTCATTCGGAGCATACTAAACCGACTGAGGCCCCTCAGCTGCCAGAATAGAAGCTGGTGTTTCTGTGCTGTACTTTCATGCTTTTTGTTTGTTTGTGAATCAGCATATGTATTTCTGAGGAATCTGGTACTAAACTGCAGTCTGATCTAAGCGCTTGGTTAAATATTGCCCCTCTTGTTCGTCTTCTTCCCTGTCTGCCACTCCAGTGTCTTGTTGGGAATATTTACACAGCTTTAGATCATCAGAGTCTGTCTGTATTCAGCGCTTACTTGAATGATGTGCTGTTGATGCATCTAATCTTTTTTTGTGTGTACGTGCACATCACTGAGTGTCAGTCTGTACGATTGTGTTAGTCCTGGCAGACTGTGTGCAGCCATAGCTGGCATGGATTATTCCACTTGGCCAGACGGATTTGGGCTTGGCACGACAGGCTGAGGATATGTGTCCCCTCTCCATCCCCGCAGGCAACTAACACTGATAATACTATCTCCAAATGGAGGACTTAATCTGCAGCCTCCTATTGTGTTAATAATATGTATCCGTGTTTCTCATCCTAAAAATAGTGCAGTGGCCAAGAGAGGCCATTATTTCGTTCTTTCTTCAAAGGTTTTTTGATAGGCGTGTGAGCATCGTGATCATAAAACAGTGAGTAGTTTTCAAACCCCTTTAGAAGTAACACACAGGATGACTGCTCACAGGTTCAGACAGAGACATTCGGGAAAATCACAGAGCAGCTGCAGATGGTGACGATCGCGACTCATCCTGTCTCCCTCTGTCTGTTCCATCCTCAGTCTTTTACTAAATCCATCCTCTTTTCCCCCCTTCCTGCCTCTTTAGTGACACCCACAATTAGCAGCGGCGTCACCATAGATATGGAGTGTATTTAGTGAGTGATGAGCCTTCACTGGAGGAGTGGGTGGGTCTGGGGATGTGCCCTTCTTGGGAGAAATGTTTCAAATAATCAGATGTACAGTGGCAGCAGGCCTAAAATCAATAGGTAATTTGGCTTTACTGTTGCAACAATAATTTAATTGCAATAAGTTTGTATGTACAGTAAATTTGTCAAATTCTAACGATGCAAATATTGAAGATCTTCATTTTAATCATTTTGAATAGAACGATTTATGGATTATGATTAGCCATGTAATTCACAGCTGACAGTGAAGCTGTTTACCACATAATGAGTCTCATTCAAGGTCATGTATTTTTAACACTTGAATGAGATGCTAACCACAAATCACTGTAACAACTGTCAGCATCCTGCATGAATGTTTTATGTTTGTCTCAAGTCTAATACATCTACAGCAGTGCAGTTGTAAATAATAAAGTCAATGATGGCTGAACTCAGTTAGCTGCTTCAGTTTCAGTGTTCTGCATCCAGGCACGCTGTCGTGTGCCACTGAGATTTATGATATTATTGATAACATCTGTGCTGTCCCTGCTATGATCCTATCAAAATGTCTGTTGTTTGCCCTGTTTTCTGCTGAACTTGCACTAGAAAAATAAATGAAACATGACTTTGTGTTTCAATAAATCATGTGTAATAAATCCTCACACAAGGCACAGACAGTAAGTTTTTTGTCAGTAAGGTGCTGTCATTTATAACATAATATTAAAGTATTACTTTGGTATCTTCAAGTAAAAGTAAGTTGTACACAAATTTACAAGTATTCAGCATTTTTTTTCCAATTGCCAGAGAAATAAATTAACCTTTACAAAAATATGCTGCGTTGGCTCTGATGCTGCATGTTATGTTCAGAGTGACTGGTAACTGAAGTTATCAAGTAAATGAAGTGTGTAGAAATTACAACACTGGCCTTCAAACTATAGTGAAGTGGAAGTATGAAGGAACAGGAAATGGAAATACCCAAATTGTACCGAAGTTCTTTACTTTTGTGTTGGCATGGTACATTTACTACTTTCAGCACAAGGAGTACCTGCACACTGGAGCTACAGCATTACAAGTGTGACAAGTGACTTCACCAAACTGCAGGTCATCATCAGGCGGGTTCAAAAATCTGAACCCAACTGAACTCAAACACTGAATTATGAAACAAGAAAAATCATGGCTGAGCTTTGTCATTACTTATTATTTATAGCATGAGCTGTGTTCATTTGGAAAGTTGTTAAGATTGATTAATTCAGAGGCAGCAGTTTGACTTGCAACAGAGGAAAAGATCAGCTCTACCGTTAACAATGGCCGTTGTTTTCAGTCTTAACTGCGACTCCAGCCGTCATTAGCATGATTACTCACACCTGTGTTTGATGAGCCATACTGTTATACAGATCTACTGTAGTGACATTCTTGTTCCTCACTGTCCTGTGAAGCTTGAAGCTCACCGAAAAATGTGAAACACATAACTGGGATAAATATGACTAAATAGTAAACCTGATTCATGAACTTTTGTTTTGTAAGACCAGTTGGTGATCAGTAACAGCTCAGAATTCCAACACTTTCTTCTTCTCTTGTCTTAACCGTCGTTTCTTGAAGTTGAAGGCTGTGCAGATCCAAACTGCCTAGTGGACTTTTATTGGTGTCCCTACAGCACAGCTCCCTGCTACAGTTATTGCTGGGTCCTAGTGCCCGCCTTTTTTGTCTTTGTCCTGAGTCTACGTCGATTTTTGCATTATGAATCAGTCAGGAGTGGCAGAATAAATTATTTGGGAAGATGTATTACATTTTAGCAGGCTAAAGGGTCATAAACTTAGTCATGGCAGCGTTTGGAAGAAGGTATTATGGCTTATGAATTTTAAATGAAAAACCTTGTACGCATGGAAGCAGCTCTCCAACTCGTGAGGCAGTAGTTCATTATATAGAGGACTTGGCTCGTTCTCGTCCAGCATGGACCACCAGTCAGTATGGAGCGTCGAGTGGCAGCTGTAAGTGTGCAAGGTCCCCTCTGGTCCGCTGCAGAGGTGCCCCCGAGCAAGGCACAATACCCCTATACAGTCAGGCAACCTCGCTATTCAGCAGACCCAGACTAAAGATCTATGTGTGCTTTCTTTTCTTCTCTCTCTCATCAGAGTGCGTGGTGTGTCTGACGCCGTCGGGGTGCCATGGCTCTGGTTCAGGCGCTACCTGTGACCGTGACTGACCACCCCAATCCAGGTCTCGACGTCCAGCAGTGCCGACCGCTATCATCCCACTCCCCCTCAGGCCCCTGCCCTGGCCCCTGTGGGCCCTGCAGCTCCGGGACAGCCATGGGTTCCGTCAGCAGTCTTATATCAGGCCGGACGTACCAGGAGAGACACTGCCGGGCCGCCAGCGAATTCACCACCAAGTCACGCCGCTCCACACCGGCTACCAGCTGCTTCCGGCTGCAGGATAACACCCTCCGCAGCGGCAGCTCCCTGGAACAGCTGCTGGTTATCAGCAACCAAACGCAGCCCCAGGCCCAGGTTCTGCCTCCTCCGCTGCCCACCAAGAAGCAGCCACGGCCTGGGAACACTGCCGGAGCAGGTGGTGGAACGGTTGCTGGAGCAGTAGGTGGCGGCACTAATGGAAACTTTGGGCATGTGAGCGATGAGGTTGTGGTTGGAGACTGGAACGACAATGTGGTGCTGGCAGCTACAAGCCCCTACAGTGACTCGGAGGACCAAAGGGACAACAGGACTCTGAACGGAAACATTGGAGGGCCTCCTCCCAAACTCATACCAGTGTCTGGACAGCTGGAGAAGGTGAGGCGTCGAAGATTGTAGAACTAGACCAATATATTGTGGATTGGTGAATAGAGAGGAAAATGGATAACAATATTAACAACAATAATTTAAAGAGAAAGGTGGGCAATTGGTCTTCACAGTTTGTCTTCACACCCTCTCAGTGACAATTCAATCTTTCAGGTGAGTGGATGGGAGCCCGTGTTTGCCTCCGTTTAAATAATATCCATCTGTTCGCTAGAAGGGTTAAAAATGTTATCGTGTTATTTGGAAACTGGTTAGCATGAGATCAGAGCCTCTGACACCAAACACTGCCTTCAATCGATAAGGGTCAGTGGGTCTGGATGTCTGATAGCGATTGAATTTGTTAATGTTTTTAAAAAGATCTTATCTTATTTTTCAAAAATTCCTAAATGATGATATCAGCAACAGTCGGGCTATGGTCGATTGCACTGATAAATGCCAGATAAGAGCCAGACCAATACATCAGCATGACCAATATTAGTGTAGCGAGAAACTGCAGTGAAGAAATGCTGAAAGTGTGTTTGGTAGAGGGTCAAGCTTAAAAGGCTCCTCTTGTCTGTACTTATTGTTGCTGTACTATATTATTATTTTTACTCAAGGTCCACTTACAAGCCTCTAATTGAGCTTTCAGCCGCAACGCATCATCTCCTGAGCCAACTAAAACATAAGTAGAATCACGATCTTCCCTGAAGTGTTTTAGCACCTTTCAGTACGACACACATCAGAACTGTAAGTGCAGTTGACCTCTGACCTGAAGATATTTCCAGGAAAATGTCTTCTTTAATCACAGACTGTGAGATTTAATATCACAGCTCGGCCCTCCGTCTCTGCTCTGCGTGGAACATGCTCTGCACTCCTTCTGAGAATGGGCCGGCATGTTTTACAGAGGATTGCCGCAGCTGTCTAATTGGCTATTTATTTCCATCGATCCGGAGGGGAAGCTTAATCACTGGCCTGACAGGCTCAGATGGATCATTCGACGGCTGCTCACCTTGCAGACACATCATGATTAATGTCAGCGCTCACTTAAATTTAGTGACGTATTTAGTGAACCCTGAGGAAGATCGTTAAGTGAAATGCTTACAGAACATGTGGAGCTTTCAGCCCCTCGTCTCTCCCTCCTCTTTGCTTCTCTGCCCTCTAATCAGATTTCCTCCGTCCTCTCCTCTTTTACTTGCCCGTCTCTCTGTCTTAGATGGTAGAAAAATCATTAAGAAAATTGCTTAATGAAGCCCATGAATATCAATTAAACCGCAATTAAACTAATCAGAGCCGTGGGGGGTGACCTGCCAGCATATCACTCACCCCTCTCTAATGAGTTTTATTCAGGCACAGCTAATTAGCACAGCTTAGCTTTTATCACTCACTAATGCAATTTTTTTTTTAAAAACGTTGTGCTTTCAGAACATGGAGAAAGTGCTGATCCGTCCTACGGCCTTCAAACCCGTCGTTCCCAAGAACCGTCACTCTGTGCATTACTTGTCGCCACGGCCAGGGGGCAGCAGTCTGTCAGAGAGCCAGGCCAGCCTCAACCTCCTGCTGCCCCTCGGGGGACCCAACAGCGCCGGCGGCACAACCAACATCGGAGGAAGTAGTTCCAGCTCCGAAGGGAAGCGCAGCTCCTACAGCGGCCGCAACGCTCGGAGCAGCCAGTCCTGCTCCATGTCAGATTCAGGGAGGAACTCCCTCTCCAGCCTGCCGACTCACAGCAGCACCGGCTACAGCCTGGCCCCCAGTGAGGGCTCCAGCTCGGGGTCTGGCTCTGGGGGCCAGTTGGAGCCTGTGACAGGCCTGAGCCGAAACACTTCAGGTGGCAGTGCGAGCCACGGCCACTCTAACTCGGACAGTGGACGTTCCTCCTCCAGCAAGAGCACAGGCTCGGGGTCGCTAAGTGGGCGCGGGCAGCCCCTGTCGGACAGCGGGTCCTGTGGCCACTCGCCGCCACCCGTGGAAGGCTACGAAGGAGTGGTGAGGGAGCTGGAGGAGAAGCTGAGGGAACGAGACCTGGAGCTGCAGCAGCTCCGGGAAAATCTGGATGAGAATGAAGCTGCCATCTGCCAGGTGAGACATAAAGGCTCTCCCCACACAGACCAAAACACGTAAGGGTGGTGAAACACTAACCTCTGACCTTTCATCCACGTCCTCTGCTCTCGAAGGTGTATGAGGAGAAGCAGCGTCGCTGTGAAAGTGAGATGGAGGAGCTTAGACAAAGCTGTGCAGCAAAGATGAAGCAGGCATCTCAGAAGGCCCAGAGGGCACAGCAGGTGCTACAGTTACAGGTACGCTAAATATTTAAAAAGCCTTTCAAAACAGTTACACAAAAATTGGCTGATCTGTTTGGAAGAAAAACAACCTGACATTGTTTCTCGCCAAGAGGCGCAGCAGCTTTCCTTACCTTACCTTTTATATGCCCTGAAGACTGTGAGTGGAAAGATCTTTAAGTTCAAATTATTACTTTGCTGTTCTCGTGGGTTAGATGTGAGCCCTACGGTTCTGTCTCGGAGGCTGCTTGTCTCACTCTCGATCGACATTCACGCCTGTTACAAAACGCGGTTCTCCGTGTGTCATCAGGTTTTTCAACTGCAGCAAGAGAAAAAGAAGCTGCAGGAGGACTTTTCCTCTCTGCTGCAGGACAGAGAGACGCTGGAGAGGAGGTGTGCCACCATCCAGAGGGAACAGACCCAGCTGGGACCACGTCTGGAGGAGACCAAGTGGGAGGTGAGTGAGTCAGACAGTGGAGAGCTGTGTGAGTCTGGCAGGGGGATCTTCTGCTTCTGCAAGTCTTTCTCCACCTCTCTCTAATAAAAGCATAAAAAATGCCCCCAAAAGAAAGGTGTTAAGCCAGAGGTGACAGTTGGTAGGCTTAAATTAACCTCATAATCTTATAAGCTTGAAAGTATTTGAGGGTTACCTCTAAGTAGCAAGCAAATCCAAAAAGTCAGTTTTTAATCTGCCAGTGAGTTTGTTCTGTATTTTCGGCGTTTCCTCCTCTCTGTCTCTAACTCGCTTCCTCTCGTCCCTTCAGGTGTGTCAGAAGTCAGGAGAGATCTCCCTCCTCAAGCAGCAGCTGAAGGAGAACCAGTCAGAGCTCAGCCAGAAGGCCGGCGACATTGTGGTGCTGAAGGCCCAGCTGAGAGAAGCCCGGTCCGAGCTGCAAGCCAGCCAGGTTCGGTCCCAGGAGGCCCAGGCGGCCCTGCGGACGCGATCTCTGGAGCTGGAGGTCTGCGAGAACGAGCTGCAGAGGCGCAAGAGCGAAGCCGAGCTGCTCCGGGAGAAACTGGGCCGCCTGGATGACGAGTCGGCCCGTCTCCGCGACACGCTGTCCAACCACAGCGGGAACGCGACCATGAAGGGGCAGTGCATGAGCCTCTCCCTCCAGCAGGGGAGGGGAGTGACAGGAAGGGGCGGTCCCAGTCCCTGCGTGTACCGCGATGGAGAGGAGACTCACCTGGTGTGGGGAGGAGAGAGTGATGAAGCCAAGGCGCAGAGGCAGAACGCAGAAACAGTGCTGGGACTCAGACAACAGGTGCATGTTCTTTTCCAGGGATACGTTAGGATTCAAAGAAAGGGGGGGGGGGACACCAAAAATCTGCTTAACGTGTGCAAGAGCAGGGGGTTGCTGTAGTTCAACAGGACAGAAGAATATCACTCCATTTGCCTTAATGCAGAACACTTTTGTCAGTCGGTTGAACTTGTTGCGTTACACATCAAGGGAATCATAGTCTTAATTTTAGTGGAATACGAAATAAAGACAGTGTCTACACAGATAGTGAAGACAGAAGTAATGAAACAGCATAGTGGTGGAAACAAAGTACATTAACTCAAGTTACTGTAAGTGAGTCTTTTCCGCTTTATTCTACTTTAGACTTTAAGTAAACTGGAGTGTTAATGCAGGCTTTTAAGAGCAGGTAAACCTGCTAAAAGTAGGAAATGAACTCCTCTCCTATTGCCAATTGATAAGAAAGCCGCAGATCATATTCATCATTAGACAGCATCAGGGGAGGCTGGTCCATAGAGTTTTTTGCGAGGCAAGAGGGATAAGAAAAAAAACAAATAAAATAAAACATTGCCACATCTCAGTATCATCTGTAAAATAATGTTCTTGTCTGTCCTTCTCCAGGTGGACAGGCTGAAAGCTGAACTCATGTATGAGAGGAGGACGAGTGAGGAGCATCTTTCGCGGTTTGAGGATGAGCGGAGGGTGTGGCAGGAGGAGAAGGAGAAGGTAATCCCTCAGTCTTCGTCATTTCCATTCCGTGTCGTACATGCAACCGATCTGAGAGTTTACTTACCCGCCATGCCTCCCTCCGTTCAGGTGATCCGCTACCAGAAGCAGCTGCAGCAGAACTACATCCAGATGTACCGCCGGAACCGGGACCTTGAGCGAGTGATGAGGGAGCTGAGTCTGGAGCTGGAGAACAGGGACATGGAGGACTACGAGGTCCACAGTGGCAGCAACGACATCCACTTTGAGGAAATCACTGCCACTGAGATCTAACGAAAACACTCACACGCGCTTGCAGTAATCCGTGCACAGAAACATGGCGACACAACTCACAACAAGCTCGGCGGGTGTGAACCAAACGAATACTGCACTATCTTCAACATGGCTTTACCTGGACCACTGAGCGAGCACTCACCACTCACTGTTAAAAGGGAGATCTCCCAAAGGTGCATTCTTACTAACAGACATATACTCCAATAAATCCTTCTGAGGCATCTTTCCTGGCGCTTTTAATGGGTTTTATTCCACTACAAAGCCAGCACAAAGACTTCTCCTTTCCTTCTGTGGGAGCATAAGCAGTGAAAGAGTGTTTCTTTCTCACGCCGCGTTCGAATCAGGGTAATCGTAAATTGACAGGAACTTGAAGCAAAAAAAAAAATATGTTATTACATGCACAGCAGTGTGTTCACACATGTCTTGGTAGCACAGGAGGTTAAACCCCACAGCAGTCCCATCAACATCACCTTCACTGGCTGTTAAGGATGACCTATTCATCCGTCCAAACAACAACAACAACCCCCGCATGCGTCCTCAGTGGAACTGCTAAAGGGGAAAAAAACAGCACATTTTACAACACCTGCTGTTAGTATTTTATCAGTATATTCACGGCAGCCCAGCAAATCATAGAAGGAGCCGTGCGTGTTTGAAAAAGAATGTATTGTGACTGTTAGCACCCCAGAGAAATGCAGTATCGATGGTCGTCACCGGCAACTAAACAATCTGCTCACCAGTGGAAAAGTGGTGTGATTTTGCACAACTTTCCTGCTGTCTTTTGTTCCAGATTCTTGCGAAGCCAACCGCCAAACTCAAACAAACCGGTTTTGACGTTTTGTTTCATGGTTTGCTTACATGCGGACATCCTATTCTGTCATTTCCCCCAAACCGCAGAGGACACAGAAACCAAACGTTGGAAGGAAGCGCTTTATTCGAACGAGACCACCAACAGTCCGGCTGTGGCGTTCAGACTCATCCAGACAATGCAGCGAGCTCTAACATAAACATTTACATTTTTCAGATTATGTAGCACTAGTAAGCAGACTGTAGCATGGGAGATATCACCAGGATGCTGCTGATTCTCCTCTTTTTCTGTCTTTTTCTGCCTTTGTCTCCATCTCTGCTCGTCTCTATCTCGGCTATTTTTATAAGTGAAAAGCACCTCAGCAGTCGGTATCAGGAAAAACTGAAAGTGGAGCACATTCTGTCAGTGTGGTCGTGACATCAGAGAGAGATTCAGCATGCTTATTCAGACTTTCTGTTTATTCCCCTTCATTCCTGTTAGTGCTCTTTATTTAGCGTTTGGCAGCCCAAAGCCAAACAACACACTTTTAAAAGTCTTCCTAGTCTCCCCTGGACTATAATCTTCACTGACTGCTATACAGGTAACGAGACTAGCATGTCTGCATGTCTTTGTTATATCAGATGTCAGAGGAATCCAGTTCAGATAGCGGCGAGATGAGAGTTTGCAGATGCTCCAGCACTGAATGTCCTCCAGGCAGGTCGGTTGGCCATTAAAGCCCTAAATATAAACCAGTGAGGAGCATGTTGACATTTGAAGCTCTGTTTTTCTCACAGTATATGCAGGGCTGTGTATAACACTGAGCATGGCGGGTCAGTCGTGGGCTGAGAGAACCTTTATTTTACAAAGAGTCTATATCAAGGAATAATAGTTAAAAGGAAATCTATATAATGGAGGAGATGTTGTATATTTTTTTATATATAGCACCTGGAGATATTTTGTTGTAGTACTGGTATAAGTGTGGGTTTAATATACAAAGTATAAAGACTTCTATATATATATATCTATCTATCACATACCTATATTTCAAATGATGGATCAGTTCTAAATGGAGGAGGCAGCATAGAAAGAGTGCACCTAATACTGTAATGCATGAAAATATGTTTACATGATATAATCCGTGTGACACAAACATACACTCTAAAGACCAAACTTTGCAGCTGTTAAAACCTTTTCATCGATCTGTTGTCTCTCCATTTTTGATTGATCTTTCATTTGATCGTCAGCATCATAGTATCACACCGGTTCACGTCTTCATCGTCGGGTCTTCGTGCACGTCACTCGTTTTCTAAATGCATGAGGCGGGTCATTTTCTCGAGGGACAAAGAGCGTGTTTTGTTTCCTATACCTGGAAATTCAGTCGAACCCCTTTCAGAAAATTCGATCGGTATATTTGATCGGCCTCTATTTTGCATGACGTTGAGAGGTTTGGTAGGATATTAAAAGTCTGCACTGTGCATAAATTGTAAGCATAAAGCCATGGGAAGTGACTCTGAACAGAACAACTTGGGTTTGTCAATTGTCGACTGTTACTCACTCACCACAGATGCAGCACAGGTACAGATTAGCAACACGCCCTCACTGAAAAGTGCCGTGTGCATCCCAGACATCCGTGTTTTCCTCATATTCCAGTTTTCTTCATAACCGTTTTCAGTGTAAATATGTAAAACACTAAATAGTATAACAGAGTGACATTGTCTTTTATTTAGACAAAGTATCTATTTCAGATGTAGCCACTGTGACTAGACCAAAGCAACGTAACACATTTCTTTTTTGTGGCATTTTTCTCATCCTTTTGTGTGCATTTCTTTTATGTCTACTTACGTTGTGTCTTCAGTAATTCATAAAGTATATGTAGTTGTCCATGTATATTTTTATGTGTACATTTCTTGTACAAATGACTGTGTTTTTAATTAAAGAACAAGTTGTCACACCTTAACCTGACTGTTGATTTAACCATTCCTGGAAATGTGTGGAAATGATCCTAAAACTCCATCAGAAACTCTGTAAGTGCTTCTGGTATTAATTTGAAAACCATTATAGTTCTTTATTCCCTTACTCATACTAATTTTATGCATACAAAATAGTCAAAAACAAGTGCTTCTATAGAAAAAACAACAAAGAGGAAAAACACATAAAACTACATAGACTTGCATCATTTTTAACACAATTTAAGTGTATCAGTGGATTTTAAATCTCATTGGCTACATGATGCATCAATCATCCAGAGGCCGGCATGTAAATGACTCAGCAGAGTGGAGAAATGAGGAGAGAGTTTCTCACTTGTCTACACAATCACTCACTGGCTGTTGTAGACTCTAGGGGGAGCATAGAGGTTCATATCAAATGAGCTGTCAATCACATGGCTGACATCTCAGGATCTCCGGTGTACAGGTGTCATGGCGTCAGCGGTAAAACGTAGGGAATCTTTTTACATAAAAAAAAAAACATCCATGATTAGAGCATTTTTTTTTGTTGTTGCCATTTTGTCACCATTTAATCATTTGGGAATAAAACAAGACAATTTAAGTTTCAGCACCACTGAGACACCCAGACACTAAATTGGTGTACATCAAAATTTTGTACATGACATTTTTCTAGCTTTTTTGTTTGTTTGTTTGTTGATTGTTGATTTCTTATTTGCGCAGCAGGTTTTAACTGCTTCTTTCACCTGAAACACATTAAGGGTGACCCAAGAATACTGACTGAACTCTTAGTGCATCAAAATCAAGTATCTCAATACTCAAAGGAGAAGACACACCCAGTTTCATTTATAAATTTAATCGCATGTCTGGATTCAAACATTTCACCTTGAGCTTTTCTAGCGCTTATAAAACCAATCTACATGTAACATATTTCAGTGTTTTCCTGCAAGTAAGGCACTATGCACACTATATTCCAGTTACCTTGAGGCCCATATCTCCTCTACCCTACTTTGATTTAAACTGTGCCACCGGCCTTCATGTCCTGCATTTCTCATTGACATGTTTTTCCAACTCCTCCACATGTCTGCATAAGCTCAGTCCACAGCATGGTGTAATTAAGCCTCTAAAGTGGCGGATTGCTCCAGAGCAAGAGCACTTCTGCCAGAAAAATACAGCACAAAAATACTGAGCAGCAATTTGTAATAATCCCCCCAGACATCCACTAAACCCAAACTATCAGTTTTGACATAATACAGGGGTTTAATCTGGGTATAAATCTATAAATCTCATAACGCAGGCTGGGGTAATCTCCCTCTGGCAGGCCTGTGGAGCTGCTGGACTGAGATGCTCCAACTGAAATGTGCAGACCACTGGCTCCACTATCAGACGGTGCAAAGAGGTCACGCAAAGTTGCCACGTGTAAAACAGTGGCACAATTTCAACCAAGGATCTTATCGTAAAAGACTTTCTTTTTGTCCAGTCAATGTGCAAGTTTGTAATTAGTAAAATGTTTGCCTAAGCATGCTATAAAAGTTGTCGTTTCAACATTTCTTGAAATTCCTCATAGCAAAAGTGATTTAAAACAATCTTCATCCTGATAAATAAGCTACTGTGTCAGCCTTAAACCTGCTTCAACACATTCACCTTCCTCCCTTTCCTGTCGTAACTCTGCCTTTCACAGGACAAATGCTGCTGCGCATCCATTCTTTGCCACCATGACTGGAGATCTACCTGTCCCATATTTCTTCCTCTGGAGTGAATACTGTAGTTTATTCACTCCCAGGGGAGTTTTGGTGTCCTTCATGCCTGAGCTGCGGTCTTGCTGTGAGGCACACAGAGGTTAGTCAGCAGGTCTCCTGGGGCTGGTGGGGGTGGTATGGACCTTGGGAACCTTGACCACAAAAACCATCGGGTCTTTGGCCTTGTTGCTGAACGCACGGCGAATGACGTCCACCGCGTGCTGGTGTGTGACTCCCTGCAGGCTTTCGCCATCCACAGACAGTAGCTCATACCCTGCCTGCAAACACAGATACGAGTAGAACATTTAAAAGAGACATATTATCATTTTCAGGTTCATGATTTCATTTTGGGTTACTTCTAGAACAGGTTTAAAGGCTTTAGTGCTTTAATTTTTTTCTCAACTGTCCAGTGCTGCAGCACTGTATTCCCCATCTGTTTGAGATCCTGTCTCTTTAATGCCCCTCTCACGAATATCTACAAATCCTCTGATTGGTCAGCTCACACGGCCTAGCCACCACCACAAGCAACAACGGAGCAGCTTTTCTAAATTAATTCTTACGTGCCAAACCAACCGCTCGGCATTAATTATGCAAATGCGTGACTCCGACTTGTGGTCACAAAGTCAGGGAATTAAGGACTACCAATGAGGCGCTTGAGGAGCAGTGCTTTCTGTGGGAGAGAGGAGCTTCAATTGGTGTGGACTTTTACACGCACAACAAACTATATAACAAACTGAAAGGAAGGAAAAAAAGACTAGGCATAATAGGTCTCTTTTAAGAACTGTATGTAAACACAGAACAAAACGTATTATTGCTCGTACTTCATGACTGCACATATCTGTATATATTTTTCTCCCTTTCTGTAACAATCTGTGTCCCTTCGGAGCAACGTTATAGACAGATTCCATTAATCAGCAGTGATTGTGTCCCTTAGCGAGAACCTGATTTATGCCACAGAGAATTGGGGCTCTCCTGTTCCATTAATACATTCACACTGAAGGCCATCACTAGTGCACATTCAGTGTTTCCCTTTCAGCACAAGGTTGTTGAAAAGAGAACATACATTGAGACAACCACACACACACACACACACACACACACACACACACAGACTCGCTCACTTGGGAGCGTTGCGCTCAGAGTTTCCTGCAGGATGCAGGAGAGTGTGGCAAAACTTGGGAGCCCCGAGGAGAGGGACCTTCCCTGATGTCATCAGCGTTTTCCAAGGATGCACCTGTCTCATGTGTTCAACCTCACTGGAGCTTAGCAACACATAACACAGACACGCAAGGCCGCTGGCCATTGTTGTATCTCCACCAATCACATCTTTTTCCCTTTCCCTTTTCCTTTCCAGTCATTAGACACAAATAGCTACATTTTCTCTATATTCTTTACCAGGCCATTTGATCTAATATGGGCCAAACATATTCAGGTGGTTTAGGAGATTTGACCTGTGCTGCCCTGTGTTCGTCCCGGTTTTCTTGCAGCTCATCAGAGTCTGTTGTTCACCAACAACCTTTCGTGAGAACGGTATCAAAAGATTTAGATCCATTTAACCAAAGCGGAGATTAAAGGTGCTTTTTCATTTTTGAAAAGTAATTTATTTGAATTAAATAGATCACAACCTAATCTGCCCCACATCCTCTTTGCGGTCATTTCTGGAGCGCATTTATGAGGTTTCCTGTTTTCTAGCCAGTGGACGTCATGATACAGAAATAACACAGAAAGACTGTAAAAACTACTACAGGCTGCATGGAGAGTTCAGTGGATCATTGATAATGTGGTTCACCAGGCTTTTACTAGAAATTCCAAAGATTGTTTAGCCGAGGAAGGGAGAAATGTTGCTCTGTGTATTTTTTATTAGAGGTAAAACCAGGATAAAGCCATGCTAACATCTTTGTGCTGCGTTGAGCTGGATTAGCATGGTACTATATATTTCACTGACATATTAAAGTTTAAAAAATGACTATTTGCTCAATAGAGAGAACAATTGGTTCCAATGAAAGCCTGACACTCAAAACTTAGAATGTGGGTAAACCAACCCCTTCTACACACGCCTATACATTTAACAGGCAGGTACATTCAACTGTCACATCTTCTATACACCTTCCTCTTACACATCCAGTTAAATCCAGGCACATGACACCCTCATGTCCAGATTTCCGCTGCTGAAAGCAGGTGGCTGATGAACAGGAAAGTACACACAGAACGACATTCTTCACTGATTACATGTTATCACAAGTGTGTGTCGAAGGAAACAGGATGCATGTTAACACTGAGCCAAACTGCTCTCACTTCCCTCTGCAGAATAGAGGGAGATAGCGCCGAGCCAGGGAGATGATATGGGTGAGCTAACATGCCTAATGTGAGGTGTGAAGTAGCCTTATACTGCATCTGTGTTTAAGGCTACTAACCAGAAACCTCTCTGCTCCGTGCTAGCAGCATATGCCTCTAATAATAACAGTGTAGTATATCCACCATTTTGGTCTCTACACGTATTTGAATATCGTGAAATTTGGTATAGCCATTCTTGGAATCCTACTTACTTGGTGATCCCCTGACTGGCTGGATTCTCAAGATCATGTGATCATGTGATCCTGCAAATCCATCTTGTGACACAGTGGCTGAACCAACTAAATATTTTTTTTATTGGACAGCACTGGGGACTTTTCTTGTGAAGATGTTGTCGCTGTTGTCTCGACTGGCTCTGCAAAGTTCGATTATTATTATGATCTTACCGGTAAAGTTTGTGCGGGTCTTGTGTTTTATTCGTCCGTTACTTTTGGTTTGGGACTAAATTTAAGCCACAATAGCATTTCTGTATATTGTCAATTAGCAAATGTTAGCATGTGACCTAGCGTTTCCATTGCGATTACGAAGCTCAGTGTCAAGCTCAGTGCTCATCAGTGTGCCAAGGTTTTCTGCACGTGTCTGTGTTTGTAGGCATGTGTGAGTACCGGTACTATAGGAGGGAAGTTCTTTGAATTTGAAATGACTGAGCAGATACTGGATCCCCTCTATGTCTGACACTAATGAGACCTTAGACTTGGGTAATAGGTGTCAATTGATAGCTTGCTGTTAGGAAACACGCGCAAAGTATCCCTCTATTATTGGTTGAGTACATATTGTTTCGGACTTAACATGCTTCTCTCAATTTAAGTATTTCGATGCAAATGTTTGATCACTCCCTCTCTGACTCGCCGGTGTCGAGAATGAGCGTGTGTGTCGTGTATGTTTAAGTGAATCAGGCTGAGATCCCGGAGGACTGTTAAGTTACTGTGCAGTCAATATATTAGCAATACATTAGCAGACCAGCACCTGTGTAGCTCATTAATAATGGAGGAAATGGGCTACTTGAGAGGGCTCACTACTCATCTGCTCTCCACTCCTCGTTGCACACCTTGAACCTCTCTTATAGGAACAGTTACTCATAACCACAGGACGGGCGGTCCGACTGACAGGTACTTAAAATAGGCTCCAACCAGGACGGATATCTGATGCGCGTTAAAATCAGTGTGTTGCTAAGGGACATAATACCTACTACTTCCTCAAGTAGTTTTTAACCACCTTTAAGAATATAATCACTTATATTTAAGCAGATTGCCATTTAATTGACACCAATTTTGGTAATACATTGAGGCATTTCTGCCCATCTCACCTTCAGAGCCTCGTTCGTAGATGCAGCTCCTCCCGGAAAGATTCTCTCAATTTTTATCATGGGCTGAACTCTGGACTCCATACCTCCAGAGATACTGATACCTGGAAAAACACAGGGAAATCATTAGAATAACAAACTTACGGATTGGTTGACAGTCTCTGATTCCTTTACATACTCTTTGGTCTTTTTAAAGGTATCATTAAAGCATTTAACTCTTCCAAATCCATTTCTGTTTGGTAGTAAGTGATGCCCTGACCTCTACTGGTGATGTAACAGACATGGGAAAACAGCTTTGCAATAGAAATTTGGCAGGAATTATTCTACTCACAGGCATGTTAAACAGACTTCTTCACAGATTAAGAATAATAACATTTCTTTATTTCGAATTCCTGAAAATACGTTGACGCGCGTCTGCGTTGCACTCACCCAGTGACTGCTTGGCCTTGGAGATGGTCAAAGTGTGTATTTCGTACTCTTCAGGCTGCAGAGTTGCTCTTCTTCTCACACCATGACCATTTTGTGAATGTCCGTTCAGCTGCTGACTGCTCCCTCTGCCTGTGGATGGGCTCTTGTCTCTCTGGGGGTCAAACACATCAGCCAGAGGGGTTCTCCCCCGTCGCTGGGACGGAACACGTACGCTGACTTCTGTGTAGCCCTCCTGCCTGCTCAGTCGGCCGTCTATGCTGTCAGGACTCGCCTCCCTCCTCGCTCCCCCATGGCCATTCCTCACAGGCGACCTCCCTCGTTGAGGAGCCGCATCTCCTCTGTCAGACACCGACAACAAGGAGACCTCGTCATACGGCGATGATCTGTCCTCTCTCCTGTTTGGGGAGCGACTGGGTTGGCGCCCACGTTGGGTACTGTGTGGGGACTCTGAGAGGAGCGAGCTGTGGGTGGGTGAGGGGCTCAGGGAGCGGGAGCGCAGAGTGGAGGTAGTGGAGGAGATGTAGCTGTCCACAGGTACATCCAGAAGAGGGGTGAAGGCACGGGACGGAGGC
>CAEMYA010000074.1:1762581-1778042 GCA_903131615.1 Diplodus sargus | reverse complement strand
AATTCTGGATCTTCCAAAACAACCAGAGTGATCCCCTGTCAGCTCCCTTCTGCTCTCATAATGCTGACCCTCTGACCGCTGACCTGTGACTTCAGAAAGTGAGATGGCTGCAGTCGATCTAAAGTGAGACTGTATTGATTGCGTTTCAGTGACTCTTGAATGAGGAAAAAGAATAAAAGCATCTCTGCATTGTTGAAGTGTCACACCGGCCAACCTGGCACGTCTCAGTCCTTTCTGTTGGCCACAGAGATGTAACACAAGCCTCTGCCTCAGCGCAGGCACAGGAAACCCGAGACATTTCGTGCATGGTGATATGTGTGTGTGTATGCTCGCGTGTGCATGACACTACAGATATGAGATGAGGCAGGGAAGAGGTGAGTTGAGGGAGGAGGAGGAGGGGAAGGGGACAAAAGGTGAGAGGTTTAAGCCCCTCGTGTCTCTCATTTTCCTCGGGGATTAGAGAAAGGTCAGCAGACAGGGAGCAAAGAGGTGAGGTCTAGAAAGAGAAAGGGTGAGAGGAAGATGGACGATGTACCTGGGATCGGGGTGATGAGGTGACGTCGAGGGGTTCCTCCGCGAGGGGAGCGCAGAGCCGGAGAACGCACTGAGAACAAATGAACAGCTAAAGATGCATCACTGATTTTAAATACATTTCTGCGCCCTGAGTAACCTCACCTGCTGTTTCTAACGTCTATATTTCTTACAGCACCCTTTGTATTTATGTCAAGTTGTATAAATAGAAAGCGCTCCCCTGCTTACATGAGCGACTCTTGAGAACATCGTACGCCTCCAGCTCGAAGGGCATGACCATGCTGTCAAACCGACCCAGCTCAGTCATAGGTATCAGCATTCTGAGGAGGATGTGAGCAGTCAGTGGGCAGATTTGCTCACATGCACATTAAAACGTACACATGTATACAGATAAAAGACAGTATATCATACTCGCCTTATTTCTCTGAGAAGGAGCAGTTTCTCCGGACGATCCAAGATGGCCAGGAGGGGACGAACTAAATCTTCAATCACGTTGTCGGACAGAAACTGATAAAAAGATAAGATTGGTGCACGAATCAGAGGAGAAGAATAATAAAACAGCCAACTAGTGAAGTTATCTAAATTGACAGGTCTCCAATTTTTTGTTATTGGACTTCTAAAGGGAAACTCTGCCAGTTTTAAACATGTTAAGTCTGTGCTTCACGAGGATTACTACTCAGCCAGTAAAGACAGTTACATAATGTATTTTCGTGGATCTAGAGGTTTAGAGAAGTTTTTCAGAGTTTGAAAAAAATAACCCTTACCATGTTATACTGATGTATTCAGAGTTATCTTGACTTGAGTTTGAGACCAATATATTTCACAGGTTTAAGTTTAAAGAAACAAGATATTAAATCATAAGGAAACCCTGACCAAGGACTCCCACACAGAATTGTATTGTTTTATACTATAAATAAATCGAATAGAAATGAAGATGAAAGAAAAGGACACTGATAAATATACAACAAAAAATACCAAGTAAATAAAAAACAAGTCGTAAAAAGGTTTAAATCACGAATCAAACAAACAAATATGTTGACAAATAGATGGGTACATGAGCAGGTATCGAAAGAAGAGAGCATTTAGGACGCAACTAATTTAGGACTTGTCTAATGAAAGACACTATCCAGGTGCATTATGGGAAGTAATGTAGAATCCAGTTTTTGGGAGTTTGGCCTATATTTGAGACTTAAAGTCAAGATATCTTGTAATCTGCTTTGTAGTTTTTTACTATTCTTTTCCAAGCATTGCTATTGGTTGCACTATTGTAGCAAATGCAACTGGATTGATTCTGTATTCTTCAGCGTCTACCAACAATAGTCTTCAGTCAGTCTTTGTTTTCTTTTTCTTTGACCAAAATGTGCTGTGCTTCTTTGCAGGTTGGCTGCCTCAGACAAGACAGTAAAGCACATCTTCTGATATGTTGCATGTACATTGAATTTTTCCAAGGACATCCACACACTCAGTGTTTTCAGTCTTTGGTGTTTAATTACTGTATTAACAGGTAAGTCATAGTGCTGTAAGCAGACACGATATCATCTGCAGAGGAGGCGAAGAGCCGGCCAAGGAGCTGATCCCCTGAAATTGGCCGACAGAGACAAGGGGATCAAATGATGGCTGATATCTGATCCTAATCATAAATGACAGGCCGAATCCGTCTTTTGTCACAACCGCTGCCAGACACACCTATCACTAAAGGACACGGCGACGCGGGGAACAATACTGCTCACTTAAGCTCTTAAGTTCTCCGGCTGGTTTTCATTCAGTGGGAGGAAAAAACACACGCCGGAGAGTGGCACCGAGGTGTTAGAGACGGTAATTTCAGATCAGGAACTCACCCGCCGACAGTGTCTCATCACAGCAGCCACTTCGTCGTGGATGAGCAGTCTCTTCGCCATGTCCTCCACATGCTGCAGGGTCTCAGGTCGGGGCAGCGGGCTGCTGTCTTTGACCCCAGCACGGGATTCCCTCGGGGAGGTCAAGAGCTGGAAGGGACGACCTCGCTCCTTATCTGGGAAATTAAAGTGACAACTAAAAATAAACAAGATACAAACAAGAAAATCTCTAGCCACGTGAGATATTTTCACTTGAAATCTGAAATCGAGATGTTTTCTTGCATTAATGATTACTTTATTATTACTTTCATTGTATTCGTCACTGATTTCATGTTTCATTAATCTATCGAAAAATCAGTTACATGCCAAGATTCAATGGATGCAATGCTAAATTATTTGCCGAAATAGTTATTTTTGAACCATGTCATGGCAGGGCCATGAGTGTTTTTAAGTAGTATAGTAAGCTTGTCATTCACATTCAAGTCTACATCCTTATGGATAAGACAAATACTGAGTGAAATCATTTGTCAAAGACATTTCTCCTCACATATCACGTCACATTGCAAATTAAGAACCCCTGCTCCAATCTCTATGAATTAAATCTGCTGCAAAAAGTTCCCTAAAATACACCTTATGTTTATTTTTAATCATCTCTCCAGTCGAAGTCATCAGAAATCAAGGACATTTAAGACTTTAGGATAAGACTTCAGGACATTTAAATGTCCAATCCATGATTTGTCATTCAGGCAGTGTAGTGTAAAACAATCCCCCACTATTTGCCATTTGAAGGACATCCTGAAGTGTCTTCAAGACTTAATCTCCATCCTACCTACAGCAAATAACAAAGTATTTTCTTTGTATGGAGATCAGCAAATCTGCCTGTTGCTGTGGAGCACAATTTTAAGCACTTTAATGAAACTGAGATCTGTTGGCTAAACTTTCCTTGAAATGCAAATCGTTGTATGCATCATAGTACATGTACACTGTGCCTGTTTGGAGAGTTAATCATACGAAATGAAGATTTTATGTCAAACTAAGTTTGTTAGAGGTGCTCTTTGGATAGGGACACATGTAGACATAAAGAAACACAAGACAACTCTCTCACATTTCAGAAACAAGCTTTCAAAACACGTCGTACTCTCTAAGTAAAGTCATTTTAATAGCTTGACATAGAGTGCGTTGGAGTTTTCTTATGTGTTTTACATCTCACATCTATGTCTGAAATGTGGAGGTTCCCATCCCGTTTTACAACTGATGGCCAAAACTGATGTAAGATCAGGAACTCCAAGAAATTAGCCAATTGTTCGAGTGAAAGGAAAAAAGGAACGCAGTCAAAAGTTTAGGCTATATTTTACTTACTTCAACATGAGCCAGGGAAGGAAAACAACTGTCCTGTGCCCTCACCTTTGTCTGGATGGTGAGACGGCGACTTGGAGCGACTCTTCTCTTTGCGGTCTTTCTTAAACAACAGGTTGACAAAGGTTTTGGATCGCTGCAGGCTCGTTTTACCCTCTGCCGAGCGCTTCTCCTTCTGTTGCCTCTTCTTCTTTTGTCTGTCCTCTAAAAGGTGGAAAAAGGGAGACAAAATACTATGAATTATGCTAAATAAATCAAAGATGTCAAAAGTCTCAATACTTATTTGATATCACATTTATATGTTCAAAAGGATATGCACACTTAATAGTTTCAAAAGTACATTAATAACTATTACTATTATAGTTCCTACAGATATTATTATTATCCAATTTTGTGCACCAAGGTCGTTTTTTTTCCTTTTTGCTGTGGTATTAAATATCGCGTATAGTTTTTTATACCTGTTTTGAAAATTCTGGCAACTTGACAACCTTAAAAACAAACCTTTAACTTAACCAACAAAATTGAAGTGATCAAGAACAGGAAATCGCTGCTGTTACATCTTGTTCGCGCTAAAATCTTCCATAAGTGCTGTTGAACCGAAGCAAGAAGAGGACATTCTGCATCTCTGTGTACGGTGTTGAAAACATAATTTGTTCGGCTGCTCTGTGCTTAACTGTTAGCCAATAACAGAGGGTGATACACACTCTGCGCTATGAGTACAGACTGTTCATTCCTCTTCCAGTCAGCCCCCCCGTTCACCGCAGTAAATCTGCCACTGTAGAAAGTAACACAGTAATGCTGATGAATTGCAGCTACACCAACCTGAACACACTCCCATCTATTGAAGACACTACAGCGAAAGTGCTCCGGCTTACATAACGAATGTCCAATCAGCCCCTGGGCTCTGCCCCAAGCCCCCGTCAGGCCCTGGAGGTATGAATGAGCAGGATGAATTGAAAAGGAAGACCTAATAACTCAACAGCTCTGCCAAGGCTTGGATGGATATTTCTCCATATGCTGGCTCTTATTCATTTCTCACTGAGGTACAACAAGTGAGAGTAAAGGGCAGCGATTAATCACGGGTCTGCGTTAACTCTGTGCTCCTGGACGAATTCTGTCTGGCGCTTAAATCAGCCATGTGGAGCCTGGATGTTCTTGTTTACTTCCTGGACTGACAGAGGGATGAGGGGTCGTTAAACTGACGGATGCCCTGAGAGTGGATCTTATTACAAAGTGGACGCAGGTACTGTCGGGGAAATCAGCTAAAGATGTGACGCTGATTGTGGCTGCAATTCTCACTGGGGCCATGATTGTAGAGAGGTTTGATTCTCAACCGAGATGGATGATAGTGTCGCTATAATCAACAACCACAATACAGAGTGCAGCCTGTATGGAACTGCTTTCTGTGCACTGTGGGGTTTCTTTGATTTTTTATCATCAGGTAAAGATTTGGCCAATACTTTGATTTATGAACAAATGCTTTGAAAACCAGCGTCATTCCCACCAGCCTCATCTGCACTTTGAGTTTGGTTGCTCTGATGAAAGACTGATGTTTAAAATGTACAGAAAGGACAAGCAGTATCAGAACCAACAGATGCACAGAGGATGCCATATTCACTGCCATCCAATCAGTCCAACAAGCTTATTGTTTTCCTTCCAATAATTAGAAAATATATATAATATTACACCTTAGTCTATTAAGCACCCTCACATCCTCAGTTTGACTCTCTTTACCATCCCTGTGAGCCTGCATGTCTCACCCGACTCAGTGATGTGGCTCTGGGAGCGTCTGATTGGCTTCCGTGGTCTGCTCAGGGCCATCAGCGCCGCAGTCTTAGGTGAGTGTTTCGCCACTTCCTGGTCCCCTGTTGACAGCATCCTTGTCCGTCCCCGCCCTCCTTCCCCGGCTCCCCCCATCTCCCTTGGTCCTTCCCCTTTCCCATGTATGACCGTGTCCTTCAGCAGCACAGTGGAACCTACAGTCCTGCGGGTTTCTGTGGAGACCAGCCTATCGGGGTACGACCCATTAGGCGAGGGATGGTCTGGGTAGTTTGGAGGGTGGGGGTCAGTCTGCATGGCGGTGTCAGCAGTTCGCTCGGCGCTGCTTGGACGCCGGGAGCGGTCCTCTGTGGAGATGGCGACGTCCACCATCTCGGAGCCAAAGACAGGAGGGAAAAGGACCTGGGAGAGACCACTGAGGGAGCTGAGGGGAGTGCTGGAGGACAACGAGGAAGCAGAGGAGTTGGAGTCCGACCCCTGGTAGTGTGGTGCTGGGCCCCCATTGGCCACTGAAGAAGACAGTCCATAATTAGAAGGGATAGAGCTGTACTATCTTATGAAACTACTACATCTGAGCACAACACACATAAAAGCTGTTATGTTACACAGTTAAGCTTCATTTCCTTGAAGTGTGCTTTGTTTGGGTCTTAGCCTGTCTGCCCTCACGTCCTGTTAATCCTCTACACTTTCAAGAGACAGAACATGAACCAGCAGCCCTGCAGTCTCTTTTTTTCTGATAAACTCCAAAATGACTCTGCATCTTGACCCAGATGTCAGGTTGTGCCAGACGACTGAGCTGCCTTACAGTACACTGAATTAATCTCTGGCTGTGTTCAGAAGTACTCGTGTCAAACCGAAGAATTTGAATGACAGGGCTTTAATAGAAGCAGGCTACATGTGACCAATGTTCCAGTTTCATTTAATAAGATTTCAGAGTAGAATCCAACACAGAAAAAAAAAATCACTGAATCTTTAATGTTTTTTCTCTACAATTCAGGTCAATTCAGTGCAACTGTTTAAGTCGTCATCCCTTTTAAAACTCATCTTAAACACTACCTCTAGCCTGCAAAATCATATTTTGTGATCAACAACGTACGTTTGTCGAGCCAGCCGTATTCTGCCACCATCTCCTTGTATGCAGGGTATCTCCCAGCTTCCTGTTGAAGTGCAAAAATGCAAAATATTACGTAAACTAAAACGCAAACTCCAACTTGCACACACCCTTACACTTATAAAGTAGAATCTCTGTTTCAGATTTCATGCCAATCGTTGGAACACTCTGGCAATGTTGATCGTTGAAGTCCGTCCACTGAATGTGCTTGTTTTTGCCACTGACATGCTCAGATTGTGATTCTAACCATCTGAAAACATCCTTCTTGTTTAACTAGAAACACCTGCTTTGCTATGTCTGTACCAGACTCCATTCACCAAAACACTAATTTTAGCACTGTAAAACACACTTCTTTCAAACTCAACAGAACGTGATAAAGACTCACCAAAACCTTCTTGTTTCATCCACTGTCCCAATAAAATCCAACTCTGGCTTGGTCAAATCTAAACAACACTTATGCAGGTAGTGCTACACGCTCTTTTCATCTCCTGTTTCCCTTATGTCTGACCTCCCTGTCGCTCATCCGCAAACTAATTTTTGTACTTTAAGTCATCTACACAACCAAACTATCTAAACGTAGGTACCAGGTTTAAAACCGGCAGAATTTCCCTTTAACTTTCATGCAAAACTTTACGACAATCCATCCATCAGATTTTCCATCCAGAGGACGAGACAAGTAATCATTTGTCAATGTCAAAGTCAGACCTACAGGCTGCTCTCTTTTAGATAGCCTCAATTCTGCACAGCAACAAAGGGTGCTTGTTCATGTGCAGATGGAGTGGCAAGGTTTACAAAGGTCTTCAGACTACTGGAGGAGCCACTTTGTGTCAAGAATCAGTTTGTTCAAGCCTGTTTTAAGGGATTGTCTCAATACCAAAGAGATTAAGGACAAAGAGAAGACACTCGAGGTTACATCTACAATTTTCCACCTTGGACAACTAGTGCTAGAGAGTTTAGAGACTTAAATTAACCCCGGTTCAACTCTGACCCCTAAAAGTGTGTCTAATACAGCACAGGGGGAAGACATAAATTTAGGCTTTCTGTTGATTATAACCCGATCCCCGACTGCCTTTGAATAATGAACGTCGTCCCTGGCTGTTTTTCACACGTGGAACCTGAGATCAGAGGAGTAAAATGAGCGCGCAGCAACGTTAGCGAGCTAAGACAGTGCCACATGCACACGCTCAAACACACTGCGCAACACACATATGCCCATTCATACACACAATTCCTTTATCTAAAAAAGGACACAGGTTAAGTGGCGCGGCCTCGCACGCGTGCATGCGTACGTGGACACACACGGGGAGCTCGAGGGCTGTCGGCCAGCTGTCTGCTCTGCTGTGCTCCCCTCCTGAGCGAGAGCTGGTGTTGTTTAACACGTTGTAACAATTATTATTGTGTCACAGCACTTAAAGCACCCAGTCAACTGTTGTGTTCAAAGCGGAGCAAACGATTAACATTGCTACGATGAGGACATGTTTCTGAAATCAGACTAAAACCTGCATACACAGACTTTTTGGACACTCGAGTGCAGTGAGCTGTAAACACAACACTGGCACATTATTATCACCTTATAAAGCTGATGTGGATAACATGGATAGCTTATTTACACATCCAGCAAACACTGAGCAACATCAGCTTTCATATGGAGCTTTAATGAACACGGGTCCAATATTCACTCTCCTTTCAGCTCTGTTTTGTCCTCCATCAGCTCCAGAGGGGAAATTCAGGCTCTTTGGCTGCTAAATGCTCCACAATGTTCACCAGCAGGCTTGGCTACTAACAGAAAAATAATTAATAATTAGGATTGTGTAATTGGATTGCAGCATATAAATAAATATTATCATCTGAGATTTAATTTGATCAAGTGTGTAATAAATCTTTAAAATATGACAATTTTTATATTAAGATACAATTTCATTTCATCATTTGATCTGCTATTTGGTGGCGAGCAGGTTGTGTACAATTGGTTTTAAGATCTTTTTAGCAGGAAAAAAAGGGATAATGAGAGTTGTGAGAGTGAACCGAACTAAAATATCAAACGTACACGGGCTAAAATGTACAACAGCGCAGAGGGGAGCTGCAGAGTTGGGTGATGAGTCTCTGTTGTTTCACCATCAAAAGCCGCCGCTTTCACATTACACACTTAACTTTATTATTTATAAATAACATTGTTGATAAGCATGGCTTTAAAGGCACAGTATGTAATTTATGGGCTCTCACAATATATTTTTTTAAAAGGCATAAGTAGCATGGGATCATGGGAGTTGTTGTCTTCATCACTAAACAACCACCATTGATGAATGAATATCTCTGTGACTCAGGCAGAAATGTTTAAGTACATTTTTCAGTAACTTTTTAAAGGTTTTCTCACAGCATTTAAGTCTTATTTCTTGTTTTTCAACTTCTAACTCTTTCCTGGAAATTAGAGCGACGGGGACCAAAAGAAATGCAAACTTTACTTTGAGTAAAATCATCACATTTCTCTGGCTCTGAACATTTGAGATAATATAAGAACACAACTCAACAAAATATGTATCATTTTAAGTAATTTCTTATGCAGAAAAGTTGCATACTATATATTCTACTATGATCTCAAGTTTGTCTGTAGGATTGCTCCTCACCCTGATGGTCAACATGACATGGGTGTGGCTCTTCAGGACCTCCACTGCGTTGCTATGGGTGATGTCGTCGAAGCTGACGCCGTTGGCTGCGAGGATTTGATCGCCCATTTTGATGCCGTGCTGTTCTGCAAGACCGCCGGGATCCAGCCTGAAGAGAAAATGTATGACAGCGCACAAAGCAGAGATAAAACCAACTATTAAATCTGTACCTTTCTAAATGAATCTTAAATTTATTTATTTATTTATGTTATATGCTATTCTAAATGTATTGGGTTAAACCATGATAGTCTTATTCACAGTACAAGCTTATTACAGCAGTTTCTTATTAACTTCTGTTGTAATAGTAATGAACTCAGCAGAATTTAACTACCACAGTCTTCATTAGATCAAAGCCAACAGGATTTATTTAGAACATTAAAGTTTTACGACAGAAAAATATATTGTCTGTGGGGAGATGCCTTTATCATTTGTCCAAGGACACTTCAACAGGACACTGCACCAACCCAAATAAATGTGTTTATCTGAAGCTGATGGCCAATTTAGGTGTTAAACAAAAAGCATCAGCTTAACGTGTTGTAGACCACACTAGGCTCATACTTAGAGACGTAAATCCCCAGTCCAAACTCTTTGCCTCCTCTGATGTTGAAGCCCAGACAGTAGTCGTCCGAGGTGGTGAAGAGATGAACGATGCGGCGGAGAGCGCTGTCTGAGCTGGCCTCTGACGGCGTGCGACCGCTCTCCTCCACCACCATCCGCCGGTGAATCAGATCCACCCTAAACACACAAACGAACACCCACGAAAACATTCACATACACTGCATTCTGTCTCTCCGCTGGGCTCAGGCCTGTCAGTATCAGTGAATCAAACAGCCATAAAGGTCAAAGCGGTAATCCATCCACTGCTGCCACATGAAACCAAGATACAGTATATCCCAAAAGACAGATAACCAGTGTGAGGGACAGTCAGGTGACAAGACTTCACAAAACACAACACACACAAGTCATGCAAAGGTCAGTGGGTAATAACAAAGTTGTAGTCCACATATTCAATAGGAATAAACTGTTACAGTTTGGCAAAGCTGTAAATATTTAATCGTAGATGTAAGATTTCATTTTTGGCAGCCTGAACTCAGCAGCACATCTGCTCTGACTCACCATGTGGTCTTCTCCTTGGAGTAGCGGATGCCGGGGATCTTGCCCACCCGCCTCACCACCATCCTCAGCCTGTTGTTTCCTGTCAGGACCTTCACAGCGCTGCTCATGGTGATGCTCTCCAGGCTGACCCCGTTCACCTCCACCAGCTTATCGCCCACAGTCAGCCCAGCCTGCTCTGCACACACAGGCGGAACTCAGCGTGATACACGGGAGTAAAATGTCACATGGAAAACAGAGGATCACATGCTGGAAAATAAGCTTGCAACCAATGTGAGAAACATGTTCGCACCCCCTTCTTCCTAACCTGCAGAGCTGTCGTCCTCCACCTTGCTGACAAATATGCCGAGTCCGTGTTCAGAGCCACCGCGGACGCTGAAACCCAGACGTCCATCTGGGCTCTTATCTACTGTCACTGTGTGAATGTCTTCACAGTCATCCCCTCCTGCAAACACGCGAAACCACAAAACACACTGACCTGAGCCCCTTGTGAAGGTCTGCACTGACTGTAATGCACATAACTATAAAAAAAGGACTGTGGCAGTCAGGAAATACATTTAGAAAACTCAGAACTGAATGAAATTTAGCAGGTATATAAATTCACATACATTTTGGGTGTTTCCTAAAAATGTACAGTTTTAGGCCAATGTTTCTATAACTATTGTCAAAAGTCTGCACTATGACATATCTAAATCTGGTTTACTTTTGTAATATTACAGGAGATATTGTAATAAGAACATATGTATGTGAAAAGATCAATATTTCTTTCAGAAATATGAATTATTCATTTTTTTCTTCCTTCAACTGGCTTTTATAAGTTTTTCAACCTTGAGTCTAAGGTATTCATGTAGGCCTGTGTGGCATCAACTCGGACTGCAACTAATGATTTTTTTTTTACACTTTCTTTGAACCCTTGAATTATTAAATGCTGTGAAAATGTCCATCACAGGTTATCAGAAGCAAAAGTGACTTCTTAAATGGCTGGTTTTGTTTTATGAACAACGCAAAACGCCAAATATTTCGTTCGTTACTGCAGGAGAATACGAAAACCAGCAAATAATTACATTCTAGGAACTAGAAACACTAAATCTTTTGTTATTGTTGCTGATTAATTTTCTGACATAGCATATTGCCTTTCTCTTAAACTCTAATCCAAACTTGGATTTATGATCGACCAAGCGACTGTCCTCAATGAGCCTCTGCTGCCAGTGGCACAGCATGGGTTACCATGGCAACAGAGGACTGTTACCACATCCTGAGCTCACCGTCAACAGGTGCGTTGATGAGGATGACCCTTCCCATCGGTGAGGAGGACCTGCGTCTGTGGCCGTGCTGTTTCTTCAGCATGTAGCGCGTGGTGCTGTGGGAACCCCCGGCCTGGCCTCCGTTGGTGAAGTGGGGGTGCCCTCCTCCATTTGTCATCTCCCTCCAGCCAGAGGGGCGAGAGGAGCGAGCCATGCTACGTGTCTGGAGATGCTTCCCTCAGTCATCCAGACAGGAGGAGGATGTCTGGGGTCTGCTGTCAGGATGGATGGGGTGCAGCAGAGCGAGGTGGGAGACAAGTGACGAGAGGAACCAGAGTTTTTTTGCACCTGCTGGTCCAAAGTGGATGATAAAATACAGGAGCTGGTCCCCACTGGAGCAGGACACTTACAACGCTGTGGGTAACATCCCTGATCTTCATTTAAACCAGTTTCAGATCATAAATAAAGCTTAGTTGAAGAATCCAAGATAAGATAGGAGAACATTTTATATAGAAAACACACAGTTCAGAACTGCATGAACAAAATAATCATTCATCCAAAAAAAATGATGGCAATAAGTACAGCTCCATGATTGAAGGGTATACTCCGGAATCCAAATTTTCTTTGCAGTGCTGTTAATTCATCTTGTTTCCTCGCAGCCTCTGAACGCACTCCCATGTTTCCCCCTGCCTGAGCTGAGAGGCTGCCGGCCGGTCTGCAGGGAAGTCAGCGGTGCATGGTGATTCCCCACGGGTCATGTTTAATTAAATGGATAGCTGTTGTGAAAAGAATATGCTGCGATGAGTAATGTGGGCTCAGAAGTTACAGATGGGATGATTAAACTCTCTTTGACACAGCTATGACCTATAACCTCAGATACTGGAAAGAATAAGAAAAGAAAAAAAAAAGAACCTAAAAAGTCCTACTGTCATTGAACTTCACATGTTTTCCCATCAATGAGCACCATGGACAGCGACTAAAAGATAGCAATCCACAAAGGAATGATTAGTTTAAACACTTGATCATCATCTTAGTCACTCATTTCAATTAAATAAACCTCTGGACTCCTCTTGGCATTGTCCCTGGCGCTGTCGCTCAACTTTAACGCGTCTTAATTCAGTCCAAACGTGCTCCTGTTGTCACCTTGAGCTGTTAAACCGCCCGTGAAACACTTTTTAACAACATGACATCGCCTTTAAACTGAAGTGAACAAAGTGTGACGGGGTTACCTGCTGTGTCCATGTTGTTGTTGTGCCGGATGAGCTCGGACAGGCGCGCAGTGGTCCGCCGCGCTGACGCATCATCGGACACATCCGGAGTATTAGCGTCACCTCATTTGTTCTCCAGGTGACCATTATTGTCTTAGGAGGTGTAAGCTCTTTACATAAGCCCCCGCAGCTGTGCTGTCATTAGCGCTGCACTACTGATGATTAAGTGCACCAATTGCGCAGACATCACGGTAAAGTCTTCTCTCAAGTCACTTTCAGTCTGTCCTCGGGTAAACTTTTTTATAAACGAGTTAATTAAGCACTTTTTTTTTCACGGTAAAACTGCAGCGAGGCGTTGGTGGGGAGACTGGGCTGCCTTCACTAAGCCTCTGAGGTGGGTAAACAACCCCACCCGGTGGTCAGTAGTGTTATAGGCTATCACGTCTCTGCAGATCCCAATCTGCAAGATCTGAAAGTCAATATACTGCAGCCACAGGAGCAAGAAACCTTGACCTTGAACTTATCTGGAGATGTGGTTGATTAGTGTAAATATAGTTTGCAAAAAGGACTTCATTTCCTTGAAATGATTAGAGTGGTTTAAGCTGTTAAAGTATAAGTCATCATGCAGGAATCATGGAGGGTGTTGTAGTCCACTGTGGAGTTTTTGAACTGATCTTCAATAATAAAAACCAAAAATACAGCCTCCTTCATCTGCGTGGTCTTATAGGAATTAGCCAGAAAAGGTCAAAGAATTCTCAGAATATTAAAAGGCAAGGCAAGTTTATTCGTATGGCACAATTCAGACACAAGGCAACTCAAAGATGTTAAAACATTACATTAAAAGACAATTTTTAAAAATGCATTTAAAATACATTTAAAAAGACATCAAGAAACAAAACATTAAAACAAGTTGGGAAATAGAATAGTGGACTAACATAGAAAACGTTTAAAAGAGACAAGACTAGAAAATAAAAGTCACAGTGCCAAAGCAGTGCCAAACAGAAAGGTCTTCAGCCTTGATTTAATAGAGGTGAGAGTTGGAGCAGACCTGCAGTGTTCTGAGAGTTTGGTCCAGATATGTGGCGCATTATAACTGAACGATACTTCTCCATGTTTAGTTTGGACTCTGGGGACTGAAAGCAGACCTGTACCTGACAGGTCTACAGAGGTCTGGATGGTTCAAGATGTAGCAGCAGATCAGAAATGCATTTTGGCCCGAAACCATTCAGTGCTTTTTAAACCAACAGCAGGATTTGGAAATCTATTTAATCAGACATAAACAACCGACAATAGACAATGACAATGGAAAGTAAGAGTTCTCCAGTAAACACAGAAATCCCTGTTGGATGGACAGGATACACCATGATCAGGTTTTTATTGAATACGTTGGAAGAACTCACAACTTAACTTTTGTTTGTTAAGCACGACAAAAAATATTATGAAAGGAATGATTTCATGTTTGGAAGTCATTTGCATGTTTTTATGCACTTTCTCTGCCTTTCTTTCTTAGAATCATGAAAAAAAAAACAATAAAAAAAACAATAAAAAAATGTTTACCTCACAGCACATTTCACTAGGGGATATATCCCTACAATTTAATAAAATCAATAATGTCTATTAAAAATGGAAGGAATGCAAAAGGAAATTTAAAAAATCCCCCCATATCTTTCCAAAACTTTGTTAAGCATAATTATTCACATTCATAATTATGTTTTTATTGAATGTAAGTCATGTATCTACCTAATTCCTTATTCCACCGCTAGTCAGCTGCTTTTTAACCAATCGTGTGCTGTCTACCTCTGACGCCCAGGGGCTTCAGCAACTCATGTCCTCCATGACGATACCCGCCTCCAGTGCTGTTGCTTTCAAAGGCCTCTGCGAAGCTCTGATTTCTGGAATTCAATGTCTAAGCGACTGGTGTGACTGTTTTGATTTCTCACAACTTTAAAGCGAGCGTGGCAACACCGATGATCAGAATTTCCGTTGGCTAATTCAATAGGCAGTATAAGTCAGAGAAGTGTTATAGTGCAAGAGAGTGGGCAAACAGTTACATAACATATTGTACGTAAACTTTCCCTATTTGTGACGCTGTGTTTTCCGACTCGTTCTGAAGTACAAGAAGGCAGCATCGGTCCTCCCGTTGTGCTGTGATATTGAGAGGTCATACATTTGCGAAAAACAAACACAGCAAACCAGGTACGTTTCTGTGCTGACTGAATGTTCGTCTTTACTTAGTTGAAAACTGACCAAGTTAACTTCTAGTCCTTCTCGATGTGTGTTCTTGAAACGTTAACTCAAGTACTAGCATGTTAGTTAGCCTGGAAACTACCCGGCTAGCTAGCTGGTTGATGTTTACCAAGAAAACACAGAGGTGGTGTTGTTTTGATGGCGCGGAAAGGCTGTTTATTGTCCAAACCAACTTCGCATGTGATGTTGTTTGAATCACATATGCCTTCAATGTCCTCGTTGAGTATTTGTTCACTCCAGTGTATGTACTTCACTTGCATTATCGGCTAGCTTGTTAGCTACGTTCGTTAGCCGGCTTGCTGACAGGAGCGGTAACGTTAGCGTGTCGTGACTTCCCCGATCCCATCTGTCAGCATGTGTGTCACGCTGTTTCT
>CAEMYA010000074.1:1733905-1754433 GCA_903131615.1 Diplodus sargus | reverse complement strand
TACCAACAGAAATACACCATGATTGTGTTTACGTGTGGTCCTAAAATTGAAGGGTTTGATTCCAAAGTGCTGTTCAGTAGAGCTGCAACAGATAATTGATTAGTTGGAGAGCTATTTCAATTATTGATTGATCAGTTTGAAAAAATTGATTTATTTTTTTTTCAGGGAAAAATCTTCCAGCTTCTTCAATATGCATATTTACAGTAGATTCATAGCTTTGGGTTGGGGTCAAAATGAGACATTCAAGATGGACATATTGGGCTTTAGGAAAAAGCTGATTGCCAATTTTTCACCAGTTCCATCAATTGTAGACCAAACAACTAATCGATTAACGTAGAAAAATAAGTGACAAATTAAAACCATTTTCAGTCGCAGCCCTACTAGTCAGACACTTTCTGAAAAATGTTACCATCTGAAATTCAACACATTTTATAAACATGTACCGCAGACTCTATCCTAAAGAGAGTATCTTGAAACTCTTCTCTCAACTTTACTCTCGATTGTCGTTCATATTTTCATACAGACCTGTAACTCCCTATGAAAACAAACTATTTCTCCATCAAGACATTGTTCCCTGTTATCAGTGCTGATTGTGGTTATCAGGTGTTGTGTTTGGGGTGTTTTCCTTCCGAGGCTGAACTGCACCATTTAACCTTTGCTGTGCTGCTGTAGGAGCTAGTTGGATTTGCGTCGCAATTTAAAAGGAGCCTTTTAAATTGTATATTGAAGATTGTATTTGTTTGCGGTGCTGGATAATGTTGAATGAACTCATGTTACTGCTAATTCATCTTTCATTCATTATCTGGCAGCTTTCATTGCTCATAACAAAGTCTGCTTTTTTTTCCTTTATGTATTCATCTGCTCTTGAGGTATGGCGCAGAATATTTAAGAACAAAACTGGAGGGTTTTTAGTCGGCATATAAACACATTTGTAAAGATGTATGTCAGCTTGTGACTTTACTGAACCACCTAACGTGTCGCACCCATAGATCCAGCCAAAGATGAGACGGGTATGAATTGTACAGGATTGAGAAGGAGTGTGTAGCTTTTTAAAGTTTTCATTCAGCTTTATCATATGGACCTTTTTGCCAGGCTTTTCTCTTACAATGTTTTGTTTCAACCAAATGTTTTCACAAAGTCACAAAGCATTGTTATTAACACACAGATTGAAGATTTGATTAAATCCCAACAAACATTTTAGTCAAGTTGGAGGACATGCTTTTGGCATTGTTTTTGTTCGCCAATTCAATGAAACCTCACGATCAACCTGACTCTGCTCCACTTGACACCAGTGAATGTTGGTGCACTGGCTGACAAAACTTTCAGATTTCAAACTTTGGTAGTTCATGTCTTTTCAATAAACTGTCGATTCTTTGCAAACTCGAGGCACAAATGTAAAGACAATCTCTGTAATTGTTACACTCCATGAATGTTTTGCTTATTTCATGTTCATACAACGTGTGTACGTGCAGTCCCGTCAGTATTGGTGCACAGTGTTTTCTCCCCCTATTTTGTATTGTGTTTAAATATATTTCCTTGATGTGAAATGTATTTTACTCAGAGCAATAGAATAAAATATGTAACATTAATGTCCAGACTTGTCTCTTTAATGTGATGTTGTCAAACAATGTACATCAGACCTATTCAGCCGGCAGCCTTTGGGCCAAATGTGGCCCTGTGAGAGCCTCATTCTGGCCCTTTGATCATTTTGTTAGTAGGCTAACATATTCTGTCTGTTGCCAAGCACAAAAATACTCTTATTTCACTGACAATAAGATAACTTTTTTTGTGTATATATTGTTTATTTTACAGTCGTTAAAACTAATAAAGAGGAGAATTATTTAAAGAATGTGCCAGTTAACACGAGTAAAAGTCCAGCCCCTTGGCACCTCACGGTTTTTTGTTTGGATTTTTATGCCGGCCACTCTGAAATAGTAGTTGAATAGGCCTGTTATACATCATGAATGTTTGCTGCTTGAGGAAAGGCCAGTAAATGAATTCTAAGCGAATATTATAGCAACTCAGTGCCGATCTGATGAGGCTCGTTTATCCAACAAGCAGGACAGAATGAGGCCATCAGATTAACAGATTGTGAAACTGAATGCCTCAGAATTGTAACATGGCTTGTTTTGGCCACGTACATGCTTTCAGAAGGACCAACACAGATAGACACGCCACATATTTCTTGTGATGCATAAGAGTTGAGTGAGAGGAATTATTTCTCTCTGAGTCGATTTCAAAAATCAAAAACACAGGCGCACACTGAGGATATGGTGATGAGGACTTCTTTAATTCATTATTTCCTGCAACTAGCATTCACATGTAGCGGTACACACAATCTCTCTGTCACATTCACACATGCAGCAACACCTGCTTCACACCACAAACATGGTGACAGTGGCTGGAGCTGTGTGTGTTCGAGCATCAAACCTGCTCCTCTCAGCGATGAGTTTAGAGTCAAGTTGTCATTATCACACACACAGACCACAGACACACACACTGTGGTGTCTGCCATGTTGAAGGCCCATTTTAGGTGCCTGACCAGGCGAAGCAAATGTACATAACACAAAGGAACGTTATTATACAATGTGCCACTGACATAGAATAATTACATGTAATTCAGCAAGTTGACTTGTGTTCTCCTCTAACGGGAAGATTTCAAGTGATCTTAAATTTAATGGTTGATGTACCTGAATAAAAATGTCACCTTTAAGTCCCTTTCTATCTTTTCTAATACCCGTCTCAAAATAAAAATAGCTTATAGGTGTCTGCAGAGGTAAAGAGGAATAATCTGCAACAATTCTAATAATAATATTGGCTCTGTTTAGTACTTAACGGTGTGACATTCAACAGTAAATTAACATGCAAAACATTTTTTTGTGATATTACACAACAAAAACAGACAGTAGCAGTATTTCAGTGATGGATGGACGTTGATGTGTCACAGTAAAAATTATTTATTAACTCTAGTTTTGATCTTAACCCACCGTACCTATGCCCAATGCCTAACATTTGTGTTAGAAATAACACCTTATTTCACTGGCACAATTTTCTTAACAGCCTCTAAAACATCTGCATTCTCCACCTTATCCCCGAACTCCTTCTCACGATGTTCCAGGAGAATCCCCTGCAAACAACAACAACAGGGGCGTCAACATACAGACGTGTAAAGTCAAAACTCTAATACACTCGAGATGCTTTCATACTGCGCTACCTGGTCTCCAGGCCCGATGACAAACACCCCTCCCAGGATGAAGCCCTCGCCATTCATGTTTCCCTGGTAACCGGACCTCCACGCCCGCATGAAGTTCTGCCACACTCCGAGGCGAATGAAGCCGAGGCCGCCCATCTTCCTCTGCAGCGGGCCGTAGAAGTGTTTCTACAAGCACATAGTTTAGTTTTAGCCAACTCAGTCTAGAGAAATGTGAAGGAAATATTCGCTGAACCTCATTCATAATATGTTTTTGTGTGATAAAATGGATTATTTGATCAATGTTTTAACAGCAGAAATGAATCTATCACTTATTTGCCTAATTTCAAGTTGCCTCTTGGCAGATGAAAACAGTGGAAGTCATCTAATTCTTAAGATATATGACTCATTTGTAATAATAATCAGTAGCCTGATGCCCACAAAGGGTCCACCCGAACTATTAGCCACAATGGTAAGTTAATCATTGACCAATCAATTAAATAATCAATTCATTGTTAAATAGCTCGAGCTTCCTTGAGCTTTTAATAACTGTGAATCATTTCTGTTTCTCTGATGTATTATACTAAAAAGACAAGAAAACTGAAAATAGACAAAGTTTGTATTCTGGACTTCATTAATGACAGTCGTAAATGAGCAAATTGAATATGCCAACTTGGGCTTTGGGAAATTGTAAAGGCCTTTTTTCAATAGTTACCGAAATTTTATAGAAAAATGATTCATCAATTATTCCCATTTTTTTCTGCAGATTAACTGATAATGGCAATGTTTATTATTAGCAGCCCTAATATCAGCCCCACTACATTATGGTCATGATTTTGTGACAGGTTTTGCTGGCACTGATTTAATTGGTATGCAGTGTCTCCCTTACATAGACTTTACTTTGGCGGGCCAACCAGGTACATTTGGCGACCTATTCGAGCTTTTTTGACTGTTGTTATCCATCTGAGAGAACAACGCTGTAACAAAAGGATCTCTGAGACATAACTTACTAAAAACGACACAAGGTAACAGAGCCATTACATCTTTTGTTATGCCACTTCTACACTTGGAAATGGATCTAAATATTCCATTCACCAGCCTAACACAAATTCTGTCGTTCACAAATACATCCTACTCCCCATGGGTGCTTCCAATGTTGTGTAACGTCAGACCGATGCTCCCTCATCAATTTGGAGTAGATTTGTCCCCAGTTTACAGCAAGTAATCCCAACTTTAAGTGCTGCTTCACTGTCCTTTTTTCTAGTTCAGAGTTGTAGTAAGTCTTGTTGTAAGTGCACTTGGTTGCTGCGATGTCATTCTGTACCATGTTGGTTTTAATAGTTTTTATAGGCTACGTACACACTTCGCACACAGCTCACCTGCTGTTGTGAAAACAGAATCGGGGGTGAAAAAATCCAAAAACGTGAGGTTGTGTTTTTGGGCGGCTTAATAAAACATACTGCTGACAAAGAATAGACACGTACTGGGAGAGAGACTCATTCATTGTCAGGTTGTTTATGCTGACTGACATGAAGGTGGAATGTAAAAGACGTGATGCTATCTACCACTCCTGACCTCCTCATCGATGTAAATGTCCCCAGCGAAGTGCGGTCTGAAGTCCTCGATCTCTGTGCCGACGTTCTCCTTCACCACGGCGACCAGAGGGACCCCGAGCTCTTCTAGCTGGGGCTTCAGAGAGGACAGCTCAGAGGCCTCCTACAGAGAGAGAGAGGGATCATATCATCAGGGAAAATATTTCACACACACTGTTTCAATTCAAACATGTGAAGGACCCTCTCTGTTACCTCTCTGCACAAAAATCATCCAGGCCGTCGTACGGCCATGACCACGGCCCCGTTCGCCTCCCATAGGCTTTTTGCTTTGATGACCGTGTTGTCTGCAGACAAAACAAGAAGAAATTGTTTTAGAAACAAGGCTCCAGTCTGACATGTCTTTGATAACAAGAAATCACAAGGTGGGAGATAAAAGATTCAGCCTTCAAATGGAGGAAAAGGAAATAATTCACGATCATACTTAAATGTATGCCTGTTTACATACATCTATATGCTGACACGCTTAAGAGCAACACAGTAACTCTACCTTCAGCTAGAGGCAAAGACCCTTACAGTGATCTAATCTGTAATTCCAGCAGATTTAAGAAAGCAGCTTTGCCTTAAATGCGACACAAAACATCATTCAGTGCACGTACAAAGCATACAAACATGCAACAGTGAAGAAAACTGCTGATTCATGTGCTGATGTAATGTTAATTCTCCTCCTGATGGGTTTAACAACAGCCAGTGTAAATACAAACAGACTTATTGATGGGTGGCATTATTAAACAGCCAATCAGAAAGCCCGCCTACCACCCGTAGTGGAGCGCAGGTCAGTGTCCTCCAGGAACTCCAGCGACGCGTTGGCAGCTTTAGGCAGACACAGATCAGTGTTGGCCAGGAAGATCCCGGCTAGCGCCGCTCCGACAGCGCCCAGACCCAGTGACCACATCCCCATCCCCAACAGCTCCCCCTCCAGCCCCGAGCCAGACACTGCGGCACAAAAAGGGAACAGCGTGAGAGGAAAAAGTGCCACAAAATCATAATGAAAGAGACGTATTCTTTCCTTACTCTCATTAATAATGCCTATTGTGACTGGGCTGCTAAATAAGCAGACCAGTCAATGTTTGCATGGCACACTGTGAATCAGGTTTCCTTTATTGTTGCACAATGAGACATCAAATCCCTCTGAAGCTGAGCGACCAACAAGACACGGCTTGCCAGATTTTGGCCCGTGTACGAGCGCAGTGTTATATCAGTCTGTGACTGTGGTGCATTTTTACCAGCGCAGCCTCTTCTCACTTTCCACTTATCTAAACCTCATCTGCGAGATTAAATAGCTCACATTCTTATGAAACAGGTGCGATGCTTCTCAAATGTGACCACAGATTGTTGATATTTTTGTTTTACTTCAGCTGTGTGTGTCACTCTGGGACAAGCTAAAATTTGGTCTACGTGCTTTCAAATATGGTTTATATGAACTGAGGGCTGCAACTGAGTCTCTAAGAAAATAATAATGCGGTATATAGAAGTGTATAGAAGTGGAACCAGGAAACCATAATATTTCCTGAGATGGTTTTCTCACCATAAAGATTTGATACCGTTGCAACCCCAGTCAGAAGATAGTGAGCACTTTATCAGATCTCATGGTAACATCTTCAAATGTGTCTTTTGTCCAGCACTTTACAGTTTACACATTTTACAATGCTTGAAAGAAAAAAAATGGTACTTTTAAGCGACTCATCTATTTTGTCTTCTTTCATGACACCCTTCAGTGTCATGAAGGTCTCGAGTCATTTTAGCACAAAGTGGGTGGAAGGGAAGGAAACGGCGTGCACACACAGGACACGACTGTCACACGGTTTCTACAGCACGCTTTAGGTTTGGGTTATTGTGGAGAGCAGCTAGCTGTGTAGGCAGCAGTCAAACATATCCTTGCCTGAGGCGGGCTTGCTTGGGTCAGGACTGGCTTTGGCTTTACTTTGGTGAAACAGAGCAGTCTGGGCGGTTAGATACTGTGGCCTGGCTGCGGTGGAGGGCCGGCTGCTCACGGTCCCCAGAGAGAGGGCAGAGCAGCGCAGGGACGGTCTCCAGCTCAAAGCTGACCATCGCCTGGACAGAGCCAGCATCTTGACCGTGGGAAAAGTCTGACCCTCTGACTACACGCACGCTCAAGATCTCACTGAAAGACAGAAACACAAGTCTTTTCTATGACAGTTAAACCACTCGAGCCATGCGACAGACCGTTTCAAAGACAGTATCATCCACCTCAGCTGCAAGCCCTGGATTGGAATTTAAAGAGAGAGAAAAAAACCCTGGCATCTTTCCTTGATTACCCAAACAAAACAATATACCTACCGTTAAACCAGTGAGGCTGGTTTTATTTATGCTTACATAAATAAAGTTTAGTTGCCACCCTGAAGGGCGTGCAATATCAAAATAAACGCTTCTGATAAAAGTAGGCATTTTGAATTTGGATCCTATCTTCTCTCTGGGGTGTGACAGTTCCTCATGGCAAAAAAAACAAACTTCCCATTTTTGCTCCTCAGTCAGCTGATTCACCAGCACATAAATAAACTTAAAACAGACATGCGAGTCAGGCTACAACACGCCACTCACAGAAACGCACTTTGAATTAAAAAATGACTTTAAATTCAAGAAGGATTCAAATCTGTTGTATGTCCATAAACGAAAGAAAGTAAGAGTGTCTGCTACTAACTTGTCTCTGCCTCCAAAGTGCGCAGGAAAACGCTCTCTCCTGGGATTTAGCTGTGCCAGTTTCGAGCAGTGAATCACCTACGTGCATTTGCGCGCTGACACTTCGCAGCTGAGGGGGACAAAGGGCTGAAATAAATGATAACGGCAGCGGCAGCAGCCAATAGAGACGTGCGCCCACGCCTCCGACACACAGGAAGAGTCGAGATGCCTTATAAGCTTCTGCAGGGCGAGCAGTGAGTGGAGCGCACAGCACTGGCACAGACAGACATGATGTAGTGCTGCCCCGGTCTTTGTAAACCTATGAACACAGCTAATGAATCAAGACTTTATATTTGTATTACTGACATGACTGGACGATAGGATGAACAGTCGCATAGCTGCTAGAAGTGGAAAATAAGCAAATACTTTTGTTTACTGCTGTACTGAAGGGGACCAGGATGGGGCCGGGCTACGTGTTTATTGCTAACTAACGTTACATCAGATATCACTGCAGCGCTGCTGTCAAAACGGCTAATTCTTTACACGCTGTCGATAACTATCGTTCTTTTTTCTTTTCTTTTTATGTTTTCAACACCAGTTCTTACATAAAGCCCCATTAAAGCAGGGTTAATAAATACTGTCATGCACAAACATAACTGCCCCGATTTGTAGCTGTCAGCAATGTGTCATTAAGTTATTATTAACGTTACCAGCTAACGTTAGTTTAGCAGCCGTGCGCAGTTGCGTAATGACTCATTTCGTGATAATTCGGACTTAATATTTTGTACGAGAATTCATTAATATATTTAAAAATGCAAAAATAATAATAATAATAGTAATAATAATAATAATAATAATAATTAAAACAAATAATGAACGTATTTTTACTTTAACTTGTGTTAACTTGTTACTTGCGTGACATAGCTGCTCTGACCCTTCTACTGGACACTGAAGCGGATGATGACCTTGTACAGTCAACTAATCAATGACAGGCTACCTTGCACCTGAAGTTAGATTCGCCAATTATATTTTAACATTTCGTAGATTACTAATATCGGCAATGAGTGTTGCGTAACACATGCAGACTTTCAGTGTCCCACAAAGTTACTGTTGCTATGGCACGCAGACGGAGACGAAGCTGTCGCTGCAAACGTCTTATATATTAGCCGTTAGCTCGGCTAGCTTACGTTCAGGTTCAGCCTTTACTTTACCGGGTCTTGGCCTGGAGGTAACACGGTTCTTTGAAACAGGTGCACTGGTTTAGAAGCAGTAACTGTGATTTAAAGGTAATGGAATAGTTCTGTAATAATGGCACACTCACCAGAATCAATGAGACGACAAGCAGCGCCTCCAGCCTCGAGCGTTTTGTAAACAGATTTCGGAGCAGGCGTACGAAACGATCGGCGGAGCAGGGAAACTAATCGAATAAGATCGCTGGATGAGAAGATTGAAGCTTTGACAAGTGTGTTTGTGCGGCTCCAGACAAGGCAAAACAAAATACACGGACGGGTAATGAAGCAGATAATCGTTTTTGTAAGTAAGACTGGTTTATTTGTTTATTTGAAGAAAAAAAAAACACAAAATGCACTTCACGACTCCAATCTCACTCAAGTCAGGCCAAAACCGTCCTGTTAAAAGTGTTGAATTTGTGTGTCAGCATCAAACTTATTTCCTCAGCAGAGTTTAGAAACAAATCTTCATTAAAACACACAAATGAGCATCACATAACTAGAGCAGAAATGCAGACAGTGGGTCAGTTAACGTGGCACATTTTGTGATATTGCATAACATTCCACCAAAAAGGGGAATGCGTGAAATTTACAAACAGAAGAAATGCAATATGCGTAGAGTACAGCATGTTAGACATTGCTGTGGTGTGCAGAGAACCAGGCTTATGGAATTCAGACATGCAAATGGGGGCATGCTGCAGCCATTATTACATAACACCAAACTGACAAACAGTCCATTCATTCACATTTTGAGGGTCTATCTTGCCATGTTGTCATGCATTTTGCGGGCCATTCTGAGCACTGCCAGTGTATTCACTTTGTCCCCAAACTCCTTCTCACGGTGCTCCAGTAGAATACCCTGGAGGGAAAAAAAAACACAGAACCCCTTTAAAACAACAAGATGCAGATCCAGATGTCAGAACTTTTGTACACTGCTGGTTAATGCCCACCTGATCTCCAGGTCCGATGACAAAGACTCCACCCAGGATGAGTCCTTCACCTCTGAGGTTTCCCCCGAAGCCCCTGCGGTAGGCCCGCCAGAGGCTCCTCCAGACGCCAATGCGCAGGAACATGGAGAGAAACATCCACCTCTCTTGAGGGCCGTAGAAATTTCTCTATGAGGATTACATGAGTAGCTCATTAAATGGTCACTCGATAACTTAAAACCATGAGGGGAAGGGTTTCGCAATGAAGCAGACCTTCTGATCGAGGTAGACCTTCCCAGAGAAGTACTTCTTGAAGCCGTCCAGCTCCTTGCCAATGTTTTCCTTCACCACGGCAAACAGAGGGACCTCAAGGTCCTGCAGCTGGGACTTCAGAGAGGACAGCTCAGCAGCCTCCTAGAGAGGGAAGGACAGGGAGATCCGAATAGCATGAATTCAAGTTAACAAGTCAGATGGCTGCAGGTTTCTCATTATTATTACACATACCGTCATGTCATATCATACCTCTCTGCACAATAATCATCCAGGTCGCCTGACAACCATGACCACGGCGCCAGTCTTCTCCCACAGAGTTTTGGCTTGGTGTCGCTCATGGACTGAAAGAGACAAAGGAGCTTTTTGAATGTAAATGTCGCTGATAAAAGATGACTCATCTTCCCCACATGAAGAACTCCAGTAAGCATCTTGTGTCTTGTGAATGAGCAGTCCCTGTTTTGGCCAACAGTTTGTGGACATCAAGACAGACACCAAGAATTTAATTTTTGACCAGTCTTGCAATCTCATACGTCTGAAATGTTTCCATACAATAAAGAGTGAATCCAATTATGTACTGTTTCTGACTTACCACCTCCAGTGGTCTTCAGTTCTGTCTCCTCCAGCACCTCCAGGTTGGCCCATGCTGGTTTGGTCTGGAACCAGTCTGTGATGGAGCTGATGAACTCTGCAACAAACAGGCTCACCGCCTTCAGGACCGTAGTCACAGTCACCATGACTGTAAACTTGATCCAAGGGCCGCCTTCAAAAACAAAAAGTGTCCACAAAGATGAACTTTTGCATCTGCTTTAGGAACTTCTCACAAGATTAAGATGTTTTTACCTCATGAGGCAGCTAACTCTAGCATGGCTTTTACTCTATCTGTGCACTCATTCGTGTTTTGTTAGTTATTTATCTATTCATTGAACAATGATCAACATGATTTTCATCCTTAGAGCCCCACATGCAAAAAAGATTTTGTAGAAGAACTTCATTTTACTGCTCAGAAAGCATGACTGCACTCCCCCATGTGACTGCTTGAGTCATTCTGAATCTGATTGGCTCAGCAGCGTGCACGGATTCCACATAATTACAAAAGAAAAATACCATGGCCATGAAAGTAAAGTAAAGCTTGTAATGACTCAACATTTGATAATGCACAATATGTCAACACAAAATGTAAAATGAAAAAAACGCTAGACTCACCGGACTGCGCCTCGCTGCTAATGTGGAGGAATCTGATGTTTTCAACCAGCCCCTTAAGCCCTCTGAGATCAGATCAGTCCAATCACAGTGAAAGCCTTGCTTATGTGAACGTAACGCGATAGAAATTCCTCAAAGACTGCTGGGAAACAAGGCTCACGTTGAGCTGAGTCCTCAGTGCCAGGTTCGGCGTGGTGCAGAGGGGAGCGCTCATCAAAGAGCAGCACGACCTCAGCCACGTCAGAACATTTCTAATTATTTATGTCATCAGTTATGTTTCCTTCATTATGTTCAAACTGTTATAATAAAGTGCACATACAAATATAATACATAGCATTTGTTATTCAGTATTAGAGAACAATTCAAAAATTACACAGCTCTTCAGTCTCTTGGTCTTCAGCACCAGTGGTGAGCATAAAAAAATGTCTTCTGGTTTTCTGGTGTCTTCAGGTCAGTGCCAGAGAAGCTGCAGAGGCCCTGACATCACTCCAGCTGTTAGAGCAACACCGCCCCCTGCAGCAGGTTTGTGACAGTACACCAACAGTCAGAGGCTGACTTCAGGGCTGCTACCAACAATTATTTTCATTGTTGATTAATCTTGTACCTCTAGGAATTAATCCCACTAAATGCTTTTAAATCCCAAATTAAAGAATAAGGGACAAATTCCCTGGATGTCGATGGTTTTAATTAAGCTGGTTTTCGCAGCCAAGTCCTCGAAATCTCATTTTCCCATTTTACTTGTTTTTCAATCTCCTGTGTTTTCTGTCCGTCAGCTGTGCATTATTTATTCTGCTGACTGTCTTGGCCAGGTCTTCCTTAAAAATGACTTTTGTCCTCTCATTGGCACTCTCCTGGTTGAATAGGCAACTCTTTCCTCAATCAATTAATTGCTGTTGACACTTTTATACCGAACCTGATAGGAGCCGCATTTTCAAAGTCCATTTTCAAAAACATCCGGTCTCTTTATTGTGCCTCTTTATACAACCACTGGATATGGCAGATATAATATATAACAGCACAGCAGTCTGTGAAGTAAATAGAGTTCAAGGTGAGTGTAGTGTGTGTTGAGGAGGTGAACTTACCTAAGCTTTATGACTCTGTGCCAGAGTTCGGTTGTGTTTTTTAGCCAGTTTGCAATGAAATTTTGACAGATCAGTGATGCGAACACGTCGGACGGAACGTGCATTGCTTGAATGGTATTGTGGTTATATTTCACTCATTGGTGGCAGCTTCACAGAGGAATGTGCTGAGGGTCCAAAATGGGCTTGAACTGAGACGGGATAGGATGACACTCCATGGGCCCAGCTGCTGCACTCCCTCTGGCTGTTCTGCTGCTCGGCCATCTGCTCAGCCGTGTGTGTGTGTGTGTGTGTGTGTGTGTGTGTGTATGTGTGTGTGTGATAGAGTCTGCCTGGCTTCTTGTTTTTGATGCTCCTAGCCATTTCAGGTCATCTAATAAAAACACAAGGGATAGCCACTGGATTTCCTTCCAAGCTATATGAGAAAGGGGAGGCTTACACATCAGACAGTCAGCCGTCCGTGGTTAAAATATGCTGAGATGAGTTAATGTGCGGTAGAATTTGACAACAGACACAGCTCTCATCTGTAAAGTTCAGTCAAGGTCTTCGGGGTTGGTCAGAGTGTTTTGCCGCTGGTATGCTCATCGCACACGCAAACATTAACTCACACACAACAACAGAACTGTGTCTCCTCGGACCAATGCTGCTCCAGTGGGGAGTGTGCGGGGCCGGCGACCAATCCCAGCTCAGGATCTGCACCCCACCTCCCATGCGGTGCTCCCGCTCGAATGCATTGGTCGGCATGTCAAATGCTTATTGTATGTGTGTGGAGCCAATCAGAGAGCAAGGTGGGCAGTCGGAGGTAGTGATTACTCTCCTAAGTTTAAGTGGCAAGATCTGCTTCTGGGTCGGATTTAGGACATTCACGAACGTTCTTATGATTGCTTTGCTTTGAGTGAAGAAAACTGCTAATGTTTGGATTCTGTAACCCTGAAACTTCACCTGGCAACACTGTAAAAAGAGGACAAGTAAATCAACACAATAAGAAATAAATCCAAAGACCGGGAGCCAGCCAGGCTTTGTCCTCGCTGCAGTGACCCCGGGTTCGAGTCGTGGTCACTCCCCCTCTCTCATCCTGTTTCCTGTCATATCTTGAGCCTGTACTATCAATAAAGCCATATAAAGGCCAAAAAAAAGAAAAAAGAAAAAAAAAACACTGAACAACACATATCTATTAAGTACTTATAGAGGCAGACTTTGTTTATTGCCACGTCATTCTTCAGATAACAAGTTGTAAACACTAATCACGCCACAATCTCTCACAAACGCCATAAAAGGTTCATTCTGGCAGAAACCATCCTTTTCTGACTTCCATCCAGATGAAACTGGTCGGTAACCAGACGAGCTCAGAGCTGCAGAGTGACGAGCTGCGGCGTTAGGTTGCACGTCCTTGAACCAGGGGAAAGACAAACAGGTGTTAACAGCCCCCGAGGAGGCCAGGGTTCATTTATCTCATCCTGTTCTGTCAAGTTTCAGTCTGACTGACTCTGTGACCCCGAAGCTCTGACCCCGGGCTTTTGAATTGTAACGCACCAGAGGGTCAATATGACACACATTTCACGTAGCCAATCAGGAGTAAGGAGGAGACACTGTCATTTCGTCACAATGATTTGGGATCGGGTCGGCCCCCGCAGTGTGTTTTTCCTCATGATTCCAATTGTGCTGTTTCAATAATGTAACTTTTCGCGTTTATTACATCATTGAACGCGACGGCATAGATAAAGTATTAAAATCAAGGCGACCTTCATGCTCTCTGCTGTACTGGCTCTTCAATGATTAGATGAGGATCTGGACAAACTGGAAACCCCACTCACAACAACACAAAGGTCATCGGGCCTTTATCATTTTACTTTTCATCTTCTGTGGGGCCCAACAGCTCTGTAGATGAAGCTTTTGAACTTTAAACTTTATCTACTGTTCCCTCTGTGGGTTTCATAAATCCTCCTGACCTGTTGAACAACAATACCTTGATTATTCCCTCTTTAACTGTCGGAACGTGGAAGTGTAGATGTACGGGAAGCTGCACATGTTGTTTTTATTGTGTTTTTTATTATAATTCATTAAATGGAGAGGATGTCTTCTTCAAACCCAGTCTAGTATTTTTGCTTCACTACTTTTTTTACGGGATGCCCTAATTGTACACACGTTACTTGAAGTGGAGGCCAACATCGACAAAAACAACACTTACACACTGACTCCAAACCGAAAGCGTGTCAGCGAATACATACATTTTCCACCCAATTAGCTCCAGTTCTTGAATCACTTCTAAGATTCTTGGAACTTTTCTGCTGTCTACAGAACCAGCCTGCGTTTTCCACCATTTTTTGAGCCGCTGTAATCAATAAAATGAGCCGCACAGCGCTCACAGAGATGGGTTATGTTTAGAGATTTCATGATCAGCCAAAAACGTTCCTGGTATGGATCCAAATCAATTTTTTGACATACAAAACTGAATTTGAATGAAATAGTTCAAAGAAAATACATGCCAGAAAAAAAAAAAGTGTTGCGAAAAATTACACAAACTCCAGTAGTTTTATTGACATTACAGAATGATTAAACATTTCAAATAGGGCTTGAGAATGACGCTGATAAATGCTGAGCTGAGCTGTTTACAGTAGTAAAGACTTCCTAACCTTGGGGACCATGATTGCATTGTTTTACCTGACAGTCTGATCTCCAGGTACACGGTCACCGGCTCACACAGAGTTTAAATATTTCACCTCAGTAGGCCTTAAAAGTCAATAAGTTACACTTTGAGAGTTACGGCATTATCCAGATGTTATTTTCCAAATCAGTGTGCATTAGTTTGAGCGATGTATCTGAGAATGAAGCCTCGTCCCCGACACACATTCATCATCTTCATCTTTCAAGCTGGCATGTTGTCAAAACACTGATAGCGGTTATCTTTCAAACGTAACCAGAACGATCTTGTTAGAGTTGAACGAATCCCTTTCCCTGGTCAGTCATTAACGAAGGTTTGGAGGCAAGCCGCACAGACTCAGAGGAGTCCATCTCTCTCGTTCACGTGTGCACACGTAACAAGTGTGGTGTCTTGAGCGTTTGCACCTGGTTCAAAGACTCAAGTCGGGCCAAAATAAATAGAGGTGTATCATTCGGAGGTTGCACACTGTGCTATCAGAATATCTCCCTGCTCCCTCTCTCCGGCATCAGGCAGGACATTCACATCTTCGCTAGTTTAATCTAGTTTATGTCCATTACATGTAACTGTCTCTGACCTCTGACCTCTCTCTAGCCGTGTCCCAGCTGGTTTTGAGCAGTCTCCAAATATGTAGCCTGTATGAAGCAGCATACATACTAGAAAAACTGTTGTTGTCCTACAATGCAATGCACGAAGTGAACGGAGGCGGTACCCACAGCTGCAAAAAATTCAAACACATTTTTAAGTGGTGGTTTAAACTATGTGAACAACTTTGAAAACAAATATTTAGATGTATTTTTGTCAGGGTTAGTTGGAAGTGGTTTTCCACACTAGCAGTCCAGTTGCTGTGCAGGGAAGGCAGAGCGGCACTGAGCTTTGTTTGTCACTGAATATTATAATCAGTAATATTGTTCATAAACGCAGCACAGAAAATGCATGTCTACTGAATCTCAAAGGTTGAGTGTCTCTCTCTCCATAGGAAATATTATGTATGACTTCCTGTTAAACTGGTTAAATATGTTGATGATTTTTTGTACAGCAACTGCTAAAACAGTAGACAGTTATTATAAAGTGCACACTGTATGTTTGCCCCCCGCATTTTTTTAGGAGGAGCTAAACTGTGCTACCCCTAAACTGACATTATCATCGTCTTTGAAAAGTTTTAATTTCACCTAATTTTAAAGTGGCGTTCTTAAGGGACACTAAATACGTGATTCTGAATATACCACTTTTAGCTAACTATTTAAACATTTTACCCATTACTTTAAGCTATTTATTTGAACAGTGTATCTATTACTTTAAGCTAGCTGTCTAAAAAGTTCCTCCATTATGTTAAGCAAGCTATTTGAACAGCATTACTGTTTACTTAAAACTAGCTATTTAAACATTTTACCCATCACTTTAAGTTAGCTATTTGAACAGTTTATCCATTACTCAAAACTAGCTTTTTAAACATTTTACCCATTACTTAAAACTAGCTATTTGAACAGTTTATCCATTACTTTAAGTTAGCTATTTTAACAGTTTATCCATTACTCAAAACTAGCTATTTATACATTTTACCCATTACTTAAAACTGGCTATTTGAACAGTGTATCTATTTCTTTAAGCTAGTTATTTGAACAGTGTATCTATTACTTTAAGCTAACTATTTAAATTCATGCATCACGTTAAGCTAGCTATTTAAACAGTTTATCCATTACTTTAAGCCATGTTGACTGTTTATCCATTAGCTAGTTTTAGTTGTCTATTTCAATTGTCACTCATCTGTCACTTCTGCAGCGTATACGCTTTACTTTTAGCTAACCTTTCAATTTTCTTGTTGCTGAAAAACAGTTTTTCCTTCAATTGCTCTTCGCTTATTATTTCAACTGCCTTTAGCTAGCTACCTAACAATCAGTGACTTTACATTTGTGATCTAATTATTTCATCAGTTTATTCAGTTTACCGACTGTAGATTCAAATGTCTAATTTGTTGGTAGTGAAAGAATAATGGAACTTGTTTCTGTTCCTCAGCAGCGTTATATCACACCCAGCATGCAGCTCCTGCCTCTGCAGGTTTGATTTGATTCTCCTGGCCCGGGGTAAAATTAGGTAAGCTAGCTACTGCCTTAAATGGCATTTATTTTTATGTTAACACAGCTTTTTCCAATTTTCGCCCATTGCTCTAAACAACACAAACATTGACGTACTGTATAGCTGTTAACATGTGTGAAGCCACAACGTCCTGTGTGTCTGTATGTTCAACCAGAAATCTGATGTGGAACAATTATTTTAATGTAACATTTTATCGATTACACTTGCAGTGCTCTCACACTTCTTGTCACTGCTTAAATTAAACACAAGCTGAATCTACCAAACGCACACAGATGTCATGTTGAGACCTACAGGCCTACTCTAGTTTTAAGAATACTCAATTTTTTTTAGACTTTGATAAACTTGTGAAGAGCAGAGGTTAGAAAATCACTCCCAACACATGTGCTCTACCATTGAAGTAGATTGAACTTCTTGTTTTTCAAGTCAGATCTGCTTCAAATGAGGCTTTTAAGCAGTGAGGAAGAGCGGTATTTTATTTTACTCACTACTGAGGGCTAGTTTAAATTCTCCCCTCATTTCATGAGGCCAACTCGACACCAACCAAAATTAGAGCCAGATGAGAGCGCGATGGAGAGAAAGGGTTTGTCCCGCTGCACTGTTTACACTACAACAAAGAGAGATGTGTTTACCTCTCCCCGTCTGCAGGGATTCTATGCCGTATGAAAAGGTACAGAGTCGGTGTCTGTGTGAGTCTGACGGTCCCATTGTTTCTCCAGGTGTACGTTTGTGTGCGCGCATACAGCGCACGCAGTCTGTGATTTTCTGTAAAAAAAAACAAAAAAAAAACAGGCTAGTGAATCACCTGAAAGGCCATGAGATATCTCAGGGACACATCTTCATTATTTGATCTTCTCCCAGGAAATGACTCGATCTTTTTCTGCAGTCGTGTACAGAGACAGAAGCCTCAGGCTGGGACTTAGATGGAAAACAGAGTTCAGACAACAGGTGACTGTCTGTCCTTAACTTGATTATTGGCAGTGATGTAAAGTAACTGCTTATATAGTTCTGTACTGAAGTATAAATGTCAACTACTTTTATTTCCTTTTTCATGCTACGCTATACTTCTATTCCACTACATTTCAGTAGGATATATTGTATTGTGTCACTTTAATGTTATTATTTATATTTTATATGCTTTTCAAAAACATTTACTGGAGACTTAGTAAAAATTACGTATACCCTGGTAATACAAATACCTAAAAATTGTAATTCGCTCACATTAAAGTACTTGGCTAAACTGTGGAAACTCAAAATCCACGAGACAAGCAGCAAATTCTCACATTTAGAACTTTAAGTCGTCAAATGTTTGGCATTTTTTGCCTCGAGAAATCATCGAAACTATTGATCCATTAAAATTCACAAATGTTTCTTTAAATTGATTGATGTAATAAATATTACAGCTCTATGTATTTAATATTCACACTGTCATGATTTAGTTGCTTGCTGATCAATAATAAACATTTACTTGTGTTCTTTTGCCACTATTGATCATGCTAACATTGCTCAGAACATGATGTAAACAGGAGCAATTGCATCATTTCCCCACTTGACAATACCTACCTCTTTCTCTCTCCCTCTGTCCATAGGTGGCCCCGGCCGGGTCGAGTTCCAACAGACAGAGCAGTCCCACTGGTGTGACGGGGGGGCAGGGGAACCCCCCCCCCAGCCCCCGGTTTAAGATGTTCCTGCTCCCGCCAAAGACGCACCTCATCCTAAAGCAAGTGGCTGTAAACACACAGCCAAGTATCAAACTGTACACCAGGGGTTAACAAGCAGCCTCCACGAGCTGAAATGCCCTCCCATCATCCACTCCCCCCTGGAATGGACTGTCCCATGGATTCACATGACGTGTGTGTGTGTGTGTGTGTGTGTGTGTGTGTGTGTGTGTGTGTGTGTGCATGCGTGCGTGTGTGTGTGAGAGAGAGGTAGAGAGAGAGAGAGAGTGTGTGTGCGCGTGTGTCTTCTCTTAGCCATATATATTGGGCCATGTGGACACAGACGTGGAGTTTTGTAGGATAGACTCTGTATTGGCTGCAGGGCTGTTGGCCTCCCTTTCTTCATTTCTCTCTTAAAGAGTACCAGCAGGAATATAAAGCAGCCTTCAGAGCTCTCTGGAGCGCTTGTTGGTGGGAACAGAGGAACCTTTTCTCCCTGAGAGCACTGAGTCTTTGCTTGAGTACCTGGCCCTGTAGCAAAAATGAGTGATCTGCCGGACGATGGCTCTTTCATGTTCACATCGGAGTCTGTAGGAGAGGGACATCCAGGTGAGTCCTCACCCGACCGTAGTTACCTGGCTGTGCACCTGACACTCAAAGTCACGCTGAAAATATTCTTCATTGAGGTTTTAATCCAAAGATCTCTAACAATGTGTCACATCTTCTATACGCTTTTTTAAAAAGAAAATTGCAACTTATCTTTACTTTTTCTTTATGGACACACGGAGAAACATGGTCAAACTTTTCTACCAGAACGGCACTTTTTATTTGGCCGAAACATTGACATGCACAGCAATAAATCTATGCAAATTGATCTGCATGTCCAAAATAACTCCACAGTGCTGCGCATTTACGCTCCGAGCATGGTTGGTATTCCATTCACAGCAACATGTGTTTACTGCCCCTCACTCTCACTTGCAGGCAGCAGGACCTGAATGTGTGTGACAGAGTGGTGTAAGGTTACACACTGAGGGGAAATAAAGTGACCAGTTGGGAACTTAATGCTGAGTGTGCGAAACTGCTGGCATATTTTCGTAGTAGGCATAACCATCTACCTGTCCAACAAAAAGAGTGCATGCAAGTCGCACTGCCACAGAACAACTTCTCTCACAGATGAACAGTTGCTTGTTGGTAACACTTCACTCAAGTCCCCTGACTCAGAATTTGTGTAAACCTCCAACCTACAGAGGAAAGCTCAGTACGGTCTCATTCTTTCAGTCGCTGCCCAAAGCTCATGACCAAAGGCTAGGGATGGAACGTAGATCAACTGGTGGATCGAAAAAGCTTCGCGGTCCAGTACATCACTGCTGACATCACACCGATCCGCCTGTCCGTCTCGCTCCCTTTTGCCCTCACTCGTGGACAAAACCCAGAAATACTTGGACTCCTTTGCTTAGGGCAGCAACTCGAGCCATGGCCTCATACTTGGACGTGCTGACTATCATCCCAACAGCTCCACTGACGGTTCATTTAGCGAGCTCGCAGGGGTCAGTCTGGGACAGCCTCACCTCGGACTCATGCACATATCAATCAATGGCAGGGATGTTTCGGTTATATTGTGACAGACGGACCAGACGCACATTCATTGTTTGAGTGTCTGATAGCCCGACACTAACAGTTTAGTCCAGAGAATCGGGGACCACAGACAACCCCGGCATAGGCCAACACCCACAAGAACACAACACTGTCACTTTGGATTTATCGACTCATGTGTTTGGTAGGCAAGCGACAAGATTTGGGGTATCGGAAGTGTTCTGGTTTCCATTTGTAATCTGTTTTTAGCCGAGTTGCATCGACCAAAACAAAGCGGACGACATTTGCCAAAATAATATCTCGGAACACATCGATTATTGTCTGATGCCGGTTTAGCTTTTACTTACTTTAGCTTTTTTTTTTTTTTTTTTTTTTTT
>CAEMYA010000074.1:1639961-1733882 GCA_903131615.1 Diplodus sargus | reverse complement strand
TTTTTTTTTAGATACGGTTCTATAGACTTAAGCAATGGCTATCAACTCCAATACCGTTCATGTGTCTCAAGCTGCTTGTCAGACTGTAAACAATGACCAGCGTGTGAAAGAGGCAGTCTTGACCCAAACATCTACTATCCAGATATCCTCTGACTACACCAGTAAACATTTTGAAAAATGTAGAAATTTCAAAGCGGTGCAAAACTACATTTTACTGAGTTACGAACCATTTAATATATGTTTTTATGCTGCTTCTAAATACTAAACCGATGGACTTATCAGACCAATATGTTATGTAAACACCTGAGAAAGCTTTTCTAACCTGCAACCTGGTGATAAAAGTTCAGACGTACCCTGCCCTCTGAACCTCTGCCTGTAGAACCCCCACCCTCGCCAATGTGTTGTAATCCTCTAACTTACATATGAGCTCCGTGATAGATTGATAATTAGTAAACACAGCAGAGCTCACCAGTTGTGCAGCTTGAATTAATGACACATTGACTCAAGAAGCTCAGTCTGGTTCTTTATTTTACATTACTGAGTAGCAGATACTTAGTTTTTTGTGTTCGTACAAGACAAATGACATTCATAGAGAGGAAGAAACGTGCAAAAAAAACTAAAAGACCTAGTAAATGAAAAGAAGATTAAGAGAGAAATGAAAACACATGATAATCGTAATCAGACGGTTCAGTTTTCCAGAAAACCTGGTCAACAGCGACAACTACACTGATCACTTGCTTTCTGTGACTAACAGAAAACAAAACTGTGTCCACGTGTCACACCTCCCCAAAGAAATTCTGGATATTGAACTCCATATAAGTTTTCAGTGTTAGATTTCCCCTACACTGTTTGTACATTGACAGGGGTGTGTGTCCTTGGGGAAAGGCTTGCGGCGCACACCTTTTGATTTGATAACACACTTTGAGGTCTGCGCTGTTCCCACTGATAGCGGACATTTTTTGTGATCTGAGTTGGACAGAGATATGATGTTGTACAGCCGCCTGGTGATGTTTGTGTGTTGCTTTGCTTCAGCGGGATGCAGAGTGAGAGAAACACTGAGTCATGGCTGCTGGCATACAGTCTTCCTGTTTAGGGGTCAGGGTTAGCACGCAACCTTTCAGAAAGATATTTTGAAAGCTCTCTGAAGCTAACAACTTCTTTTATTAATACAAGCAAAACTTTAATATTGCTGCAATATGTTTTTTTCCTGTCCTACAAACACATCCTTAAAAAACGCCAGGTATCTTAAATAAACCTCTCAGTGCGATTTATGAATTCATATCACACCATCTAAATGTTTTGCTTGATGATCCACAGACAAGATTTGTGACCAGATCAGTGATGCCGTCCTTGACGCTCACCTGAGGCAGGACCCTGATGCCAAAGTGGCCTGTGGTGAGTAAAGCGCAATTATTTTAAATGTTGACCTCTGAATGGCGCGAGATGACCATGTGTGGGCTTAAACCCTGGGAGCTTCCTGTGAACAGGCCGGTCAGCTATCTTAAAGATTTTTTGTGAGTAATCGCGCTGATTGTTTCAACAGAGACGGTGTGTAAGACCGGCATGGTGCTGCTCTGTGGAGAGATCACATCCCGGGCCAACGTGGACTACCAGAAGGTTGTGAGGGACGCCATCAAACACATCGGCTATGACAACTCCGACAAAGGTGAGAAAGGAGCGCAGGGATCGACAACAACAACGGGGTTCGTTTGCGCGCCATGTTGTCAGCTTTTAACTTTTCTTTTCTCTCTCTGTCTCTTCCTCCTGCAGGTTTTGACTACAAGACATGTAACGTGCTGGTGGCTCTGGAGCAGCAGAGCCCGGACATTGCTCAGGGGGTCCACGTTGACAGACAGGAGGAGGACATTGGAGCTGGAGACCAGGTAGAACTGTCGCAACAGCACAGCGTTTTGTTTGGCTCACGTCGGCTCAGTCAAAGAGGCAAATACCACAGTTTGTTTGACCCAATACGGCATGTCGCGGAACGGAAGTGGCTGTTTTAAATGTTTGATTCAGACATGGCGGATAATCATTAGTAATGTGGCCGAACAGCAAGTTCCCAGTCTGCTGTCGCTTTAACTGCTCTATAAACAGTGAGCTGGTTGCGTCCAGTGACTCCCCGCCCAGAGGTCAGGTTCCACCAAAGGCTCAGGAGATAATTCTGAGGGGTTAGGAGATGATTGATGAGGGTCGGGAAGAAGGAAAAACAAAGTTCTGCCACACAAATGTGTAATTATTTCATGTTTCAGTGAAGTATTGAAAAACGTTGCCTTAGCCCGACACGGCTTTTACAAGCCAAACGTTTTGATACCAGTGGGTTTAGTCTTTAACGACGCTTTGTATTTAATCAGTATCTCAAAATAGTAAATGTCTCCAGTTGCATTCCATCGCTGAAGTGTAGTTTTTAATTAAAAAAGCTAACAATTAAGAAAAAACACCTTTATATTTGCAATTTCTTTATTATTATCTTTATATTTGTTTTATCTTACTGGATTTGATCATTATTTTATGTCCTTTATTTCTGTTCCTTTATACCTACGCACAGATTTACTGTTCCTGTTGTTGCTCTGCGTGAAGTATTTTGCAACTTCGAAGTCTTCATCGTATGGATTGTATTATCTCTGTCTCACGTGACTGTCCTGATCATCAATATAACTCGCTCTAGCTGACCCCTCTCAGGCTGCAGTGTAGCAATAATGTCCAAATCAGTAATTTATCGTCTGCCTTTTTGTTACAGATTGCTTTTTCCTGCACAGCTTGCCTCTGTTGTTTCTGCTCTGACCCTCTCTCTGTCTCGGCAGGGTCTGATGTTCGGCTACGCCACGGATGAGACGGAGGAGTGCATGCCCCTCACCATCGTCTTGGCCCACAAACTCAACTCAAAGATGGCCGAACTCAGACGCAACGGCGTCATCAGCTGGCTGCGCCCTGACTCTAAAACACAGGTGACGCTTCGTGTTCTCCTACAGCACAAAACAGAAGTCACTGTGTGAACAAGTTTGTTGCTGTTACTCTGGGCGTCCTCCAAGAGATTTATTTTGGTGCCAGCAGACACAAGCGGATCAACGGTGGCTACTGTAACTATTTCAGATAAAGCTCTCTGTGTAGAAATAATAGACTTTTGGCTGATTTGGAGGCAGTTAGCCGCTGACTGCAAGTCTGAGACATAAAGCGTCTAATTGTTTTGTGTTCCAGGTCAAATTTGGGTTGTAAGAACATCCACATATCCGAACAACAGCTTTAGATTTAGCCCAGATTGGACCACAAATTTACACTAGATCAAAGAGGTATTAATGAATTAGTAAATTAACAAAGAAAGAAGCAGCCATTTTAATCTGGGGTGTTAAAAAGAAATAAGGCCATGATTTCTTTTGGAGTTTTAGGTGAGGTTCTGCGCGATTATGCGATTGTTGGAAACTTAAATCGTCCTGTGGAGAAATCTGGGTCATAGTTGTGCCCTGACGTTTGATTCCTTTTCTGCGCCGCAGGTGACGGTCCATTATGAGCAGAGGGATGGAGCCGTGATCCCCAAGAGAGTTCACACCATCGTGATCTCTGTCCAGCACGATGACTGCATCTCACTGGAGGACCAGAAGAGGGTGCTCAAGGAGAAGGTAGCGCCCCATAGACACACACCTCACAGGGCTCCGGATAATGTTTTTTCTCAAGAAATGTAGTCTTAATGTTGCGTCAACTCTACCAGGTGATCAACACTGTGGTTCCTGCTAAATACCTGGACGACAAGACCATCTACCACCTCCAGCCGAGTGGCCGCTTCGTCATCGGAGGACCCCAGGTGACCGCCATGCGCAGACTGCTTATTTTACCTAAAGATTAACTCCAAATCACAGCTCCTTTTTGGTGACCGTCCTCCTTTCTTTCGCAGGGTGATGCTGGCGTGACAGGCAGGAAGATCATTGTAGACACATACGGAGGGTGGGGAGCTCACGGCGGCGGAGCGTTCTCCGGCAAAGACTTCTCAAAGGTCGACCGCTCGGCTGCCTACGCCGCTCGCTGGGTGGCCAAGTCTCTGGTCAAAGCCAAACTGTGCAGGAGAGTCCTGGTTCAGGTGAGTGTCCAGCTTCATCCAGACACGCACGAGGGCCGAGGCCGTCTGAGGCGTAGACCCGCGCTGATAAAACCATCTCTCTCTCTCTTCCCGTCTGCGTGTGTGTCACAGGTGTCTTATGCCATCGGAGTGGCCCATCCTCTGTCCATCTCCTTGTTCACCTACGGTTCCTCCGAGAAAACAGAGACAGAGCTGCTCCACATCGTCAACAAGAACTTTGATCTGCGGCCAGGTGTCATTGTCAGGTAAACACTGTTATTGGATTTTAACACTAGAGGGCGACAAAGTTGGACATTTTCGATTTGTGTACATGGTGGCTTTAATGCCGGTATGTGTGCAGATGTGAAACCAATCAGCAAAAAATGGACAACCATGACTACATCGTATATAGAATTTAAAGTAAGACTGGTATTAATCTGCGATGGTTTTATCTCTTCCTCCCCAGGGAGCTGAACCTGAAGAGGCCGATCTACCAGCAGACAGCCTCTTACGGCCACTTCGGCCGACCAGAGTTTACTTGGGAGATTCCCAAAAAGCTTGTCTTCTAAATACTCCGCCTGCTCTTCCCGGATCGACTCACCCGGAGGCTGAACGAGATGCCTCTTCGTGGGATGCATCGACTTATAGGATATTTTTAATCTGAAGAACTAAAGCCAAAGTTAGGGATAAATCAGCTTTAAAGATAAGATAACGATAATTATACGCACGAGTGGTTGAGGCTGATGGACATATAATGGGACGCAGAGGACATGTCAGAAACTGATTTTCTTCTAGTGCCTAAAACATCTAATTATTGGTGTTCTAGTACAATCACTAGTCAGAGAGTTTCCCTGTTAGCGTAAAGGAACACCACAGCAGAAATAGAAAGATAAACACTAGAGGCAGAGTGTTTTACCTCAACGCTGTGACCTTCATGTGACTAGTATGATGTACAGAAACAACCTTGGTGCTTCACTTTTAAAAGTGTTTTATCCTACAAAAGTGTAATTGTAGTTCAACCAAAGGCTTGGCTTTAAAAGAAAACGTAATCTTTTTGTTGTGACTGTAAAATTCCTTTTTTTCAAGTCTTCTTTTGTGATGTGTGCCACAGGAAGCTGTTTGCACTGTTGCAATCACCACTGAACAAGAAGACAGGTCACTAAAACGTGGGGGGAGCTCTTATGTCTTAATGTTACAATCAGTCCGATGTAAAATAGCCATGCAGTCTCATGTTTCCACACCGCTCTTCTTTTTCTCTCACCTCGCTGCTTCATTTTCATATCAAGGCGCTTTTATTGCCACACAGATCTGTATCTTTGTCTTTTTTTTTTCTACCTGCAGGCCTGCTGTGTGTGTCCACAAATGCGACGCACTTCAGCAAATAACCAGAAGTCTTAACTCTGATCTGATTTTTAATCGATCTCTGCTCTCTTTGCAGTGAATAAGTGGACCACTGATGCCTTACATTTGCTTAACGTGTACTATAAGCTTCTGTTGATCCAAACTAATATCTGACACATTACGATCTTCTATATCTTTGTGATGCCGAGCTAATTTTGTTACTGGGTGCTAAAAAAAAACCTTTCAGACTATTGTAAAAACTGTCCGCTGCAGCTCTGCTTTGCAGACCCAGATCCTTCCCCATGAGTTTAGAGGAAAAAAGGGAGTGTTTATTGAAATATTTAGAAAACTGTAAATCAGCTTTTGCCCATGCTTAATCACAAAGTATTTAATCTAATTATTTGCTTCTGAAACACTTCTGAAGGGATGGAGGAAGTGTGACCAGTGCTCCCTTTAAAACTTAACGTGCTTTCATCTACAGCCAACATTGTTTTTGTAAGAGAGGTTTTCCTCAACGTAATGTGTTAATCTGTGTCACCTACTGTGGACAAACTGGACAATGTAAATAATTGAACAATAAAGAAAATTAAAGATATAAACTGTCATCTGGTCTTTTCTACCTCTTAGATTAAAGGAGAAGTTCACCCACCTTTTTTAAAATCCTGTTAATCCTTTCAATTCCTAGAACATATATTGATGAGGTTATGTATGTAATTCTGGTAAAGTAATATTAATAACAGTAATATGACGATGGTGAAACAAATAAAGCTTTTGGTGATTTCGGGTACCAACAGACTACAAAGCAGCCAGAAATGGGGCGAGAGATACTGCAAAGGCAACTGCATTATTTCTGTCTGTATATCTGTTCAGTCCACCACCAATCAACCTGCATCGCACACTGTCTCTGTGGAAGGTCTTTCAGTGTGGTGCTGGCGGACCATAGTAAGTAGATATGGCTTTATTTTTCTCTTGTCAGAAAGTTTTTAGGTTTAGACACAAAAAAAAAAATGGTTTGAGTCAGAAAAACAAACGGTTTGGCTTAAAATAGCTCCCTGTTTCAGTCGCCACAAGCACTGCTGTAGATGTCCCGAGGTCTCAGTAAAAACACCTGGTTTGGTCGCGACAAAAATTCCCAGGTTGTCCTTTAAAACACTGAGGAATTGCTCTTGAGAATGTTTTCTGTTTGTCTATCCCAACAGTGAAGTGAAATGTCCAGCCTTGAATCAAACACAAACAAAACACTCAAACGACTGAGGTCCACATCTCTGGAAACAGCTGATGTTCCCACAGATGGGTCACGTTTGTTTATGTAGATCATATCGAGGCATCAGTGTTAAATTGAGCTGTTTCGTGACAAGTTAAAAACTCCTTGTAGTAGTTTACTGTATGTGGTGAAGATAGAATTGGCAGTGTGATGCAACATACATGGAGCTTTGTAAGAAGAGCAAAGTCCATCATTTTATTTTCTAAAAGAGTTTTTATTTGTTGAACATTAAGGCATATATATACAATCATATGACTTTTCATCAAAATAGAATTTACAACCTAAACCTCTTTGGTTTTCATTATCAAAATAATACATAAGGCACATAGGGAGCAGTTTGCATTTGAGAATTGAGTTTTGTGAGGTTTACTGTACAGATGCGAGTTAGTTTGTCAGAATGCTCTCACCAATCATCTACTGATTGCTAATGTTTCTTGCAGACATTTAACCGTGTTTGTGTGAGCAGCAGAAGCATTCTCACAAGCCAACTATACAGGAATGTTTATTTTTAAGCTTTACAGAGTCTTGATTAACAAAAATAATCTATTATATAATGGCTAACCATTGCAGCTACACTACACAAAACATATTAAACATGATGAATCCTCATAAACAAGCTCCATTAAAACGAAAGACAACAGAAGGCAGAAGCAAGCAGAGGTCATCCTGCTTTGAATCATTCAAACAATGCAGCTGGTGTCGTAACATTTTCCTGAGTGCAAAGTTCAGACAGATCGGTAAACAACAGAAAAAGGATAGAAAGTAGAGAGGACGAGGCCAACAGAACGATGCAAAATGTGAATGTGACTAAAAGAACAACGATTTTGTATCATATTTCTGAGTGTTTAACCGGGAGCAGGGCTGTGAATCATGTACAATTAAACACATTCAGTAACTATGTAAAGACAAAATGTTTGTTGCTAAAGCAGCATGAGCAGCACCATCATTTGGCTTATCATTTACATGATTTCCTAGAATAATGCATATTGTTTAAGTAGTGACACAAGGCCGGGTTTTACCTGGAACCAAACACCAACTTCAGAAGTAAAACAATAGCAGGTGTGACCTAAACATGTTACTGACTGAATGTTCTTAGCTGTGAATATAAAAAAAAAGAATCATTTTCAAGTAGAAAAACAGATATGTGAGCTGAGCTACAACATTACAGCTGTGACTGCTACACAAACTTGTGTGCAATAAGCTGTTTGACCAGTAGAGAGAAGCAAGTGATCAGCAGTGTGGTTGATGCTTCCAGGTCATTCCACAGAGCAGCATGTGCAAGCTTTTTCATTACAGTCGTGTTGAGAGCGCTCATACATTGAGTCTGATGGTGAAACAATGCTTCTGTAACAGATTGTAAAGCTGTGTTTAAAGAGTGGCACCCAAAAATAATGACACTAGAGAAACCTCTGCCCAAACGTGTGGTCAGCTGTGGTTTGGAGCAGAGGTATTTTTACTGGCTGAAGACTGCTGTTTGTAAACCCTCTGTCAGCTCTGTGTTTTCACCACAGAGCTCAAGTGTTAATATTACACTGGGATGTTGAACATTCCCTAAAATATAAACAGCATTTATGGCACAACTCTGTATTACAAGTTAGCACAGAACGTCAGAGAAAGTCAATGAATTCATCACTTGAGCATTTGCACAGAGCGACAACTGATGGAAAAAGATACTCAACATTGGAGCTGAACTACACTGACAAATATCAAGTCACTGTAGGTAGAATCGGTGGCGCCACATATCCGCTTTGGTATTCCTGGCGCTCACAGGCGTGGATGCAACCTTCTGTCCCTGCTCGTCCACTATTCTCACTCTACATCTACAATTTATTGCTTTTACTTAAAAAACACAATCACAGCTAAACTCGGGGAAACATGACAGGATAAGGCTTTTTTGTGTTTTAGCACCGTTACCACAGGCAAGCTGAGATGTGGCATATTCTGCTGTATGTTGAGAGAAGCAGGATAGTGCATCTCAGTTACTTCCTTCCTTTTCTCCTTTGTTTCAAAGAGTTTCAAAGAAGGAAGCAGGTAAAGCGATTAAAGCCTGTTTCTGCTACTTCTTGTTGGGGAATAATGAGATGCAGATCTCCGTCCATCGGACCTGAAAACACGTGTGGTGCCTCGTCACCAAACTCAATAAATCCAGAGCTCTGGCTTGAATTAGCTGGTGCACATCTGGCCTCTTGACACTGTGTCATCTCTCTTTTTGATGTTCTTTACAGAGAGGAAGTTGAGTCAAATACCATTTGAGGTTTAAGGTCGATGATGTGTATTTATCCTTACAACAAGAGGGAAAAGGGAAAGCCACTGAGGTTTGAATTACAAGGCACTACTGTATGCTCTGTATGCAGGTGAATATATGGCACACTACCAAAACATAAAAAGACAGTTTGCACTGGGTTATTGGTGTGTATTTTTAAAAGCTGCATTTAGCAGTTTTTGACAACAAAAGTTGTTGGAGCTTATGTCTCTACATCCTTATACATCCAACAGACACATAATGACCACCTGGAAAGTGTGAGTCCAATTTTCACTTTCCTTTATGCCTTTGTTGACCAAACTGGTTACCAGTGCCACATTGTCGACTTTCTTTACCTACAGCTTGTTAACTTGGGTGTAAAATAGCATGCAGCCTTCCTGAAACAGTATGCAGACTGAGAGCAGCAAAAAAAATCTATGTTTCATGATCATTCATCTCTGACATATCAAAAATATTGCTTAATGCAGGTTTAAAAGATTGCAAAATGCATCCACCTCCAGGACTGACTTAAACATTCATATGCTCTTCTATCTGACAGCCTGTAACTTTGAATTTATTGCATTCATCTACGCTCTAGTAGGAAAACAAGCCTCAGGTCTGACCTTGCTCCCATTGTAACACTCATACTTTCCTCTCTGCTTCTCTCTCTCTGTCTCACTGCTGTAATACTGTCAGCAAGGCTGTCCAGCAGCCTTCGTTCTTTTACATACAATAAAAGCATCGCGCCAGACACCTGAAGTGGAAATAAGCCACTAATTTAAACAGGTTAAAGGATTTCAGGAGGGGAACAGAACATCTTCTTGATCTGATTGACAAAATACTCCTCTGCTGATCTGAGGACGGGACAAAATTTGGTTTCACACTTGTGCAATGTGCAAATTGCAAATAAGTTCTTTAAAGACACTGAGATCTCGTGTGAGCACAATACAAGCAGGGCTCTCCACTGTGGCAGCAGATCTGCAACTGCTGGGGTTAAAGATAGTAGAATCCACTCTGCCATGAACGGCAACTGCACTGGCCTGCTTCATTTCAAAGCTTCAGGCGACCATGTCTGGAAACGAATAATTAAACTCATTCGATAACCAGAATTTGAAAGTAATTAACAAGCCAACTGTGAGGCATCAAGGTTGCGTCAGCGAGCTACAGTATGGACATGCTTTCAGGTTGGTGTGGATGTGAGTTTGAGTGTGAGTGTGGACCAGGCCCTCCCAGTGCGTCCACCTTGTGTTCTCTCCCACCAGGTCCCAGAGCCCCGCCTCTAGCCAGCACCGCCATGGTATCTCCCGACATGCCGGCGAACTCAAAGGCAAATGTCCCGTAAAACAGCATGATGATGACGCAGAACACCCATTCGAAGATGGCTGACGCGTGTTGCAGGACGAAGCTCTCCTGACAGAAAAACACACCACCTGGAAACATGGTTAAGGAAAATGACAACAGTGAACCATGTCCAGTTCTATGCAATATAAAAATCCAAGTATTGGTTATTTCAGAGTTTTCTGATATATCATTGAGTAACATGTAGACAACATCTGTTTGACAACATGTCATGCGAGTTTCTGAATCTACTCTAATGTGTAGCTATAGAAAAGGCCTGTAAAACAAAAATACATTGAATGCTGGAAGGAAACTGTACTTGCATTATAATGCAGAGGGGATGTCTCTGCCCCTAATCATGCTGGCAGTATAACGCTTATTTCAAAAGCACTTGACAGCCTCGAAGGCTACCATCTGTTAGTAGCTGGAGAGGATACTGAGCACCAAGGCTGCGAAGGCCAGCAGGGTCATGCAGAGCCGGAGGTGGGCCACGTTGTATTCCCCCTGGGTCTTGGCCAGTCGATACGTCAGCGCAGACTGCAGGCATACAAACAGCATACTGGTGGGGAAGGCGATGCCTGCTCCGACATAGTGGAGAACTTTGGCATTATCCACCTGTCGTACAACAAAGGAGACAGGAGGAAAAAGAGGCGTTACATTAGCAGCTGCCAGAAACACCACGAGGGAACGATCAGAAGGGGGCAACGTCAGACAGCTTCTGCATCACTCAGATTATTCATTGTTGTGTAACACTGTTTTCGCAGCCTCTTGGACTTCCTTTAATAAGGAGCCAAGGAAGAAAAAGTGAAACAGAGAGGGGGCCATGAAATAAACGACAGCAGCGAGCAGCACAACGCCTCCTTTTCCCTGCCGATCACAAGAACAATACGAAACAATACACAAAAGAGCTGCTCAGAAGCATGTGACTACAGCTCTCCCACTGCAGTATCCACACACACACGGACACACACACACACACACACACACACACACACACAGCTCAGATGTACTGATCAGAACAGATAAGAGATTCAATGGAGCATTAACCAAAGGTACAAACACATCTCCAAGGATTGGTCTAATTTAGGCAGTTAATGGCTAAAAGTTTAACGTCTTGTGTTGGAGTAACAACGTTCTACTGCTCCACATGATTCTTAGAGATCATTAGAGTAATAGCCTAGAAGTTATTTAGTTTTGGCCTCTAAGCCATTCGCGCATTGACCCGGCTTGTACATACTGAACATTCTTGTGCAGTAGGCTGATCCTTGAAGTCACAAAGTAAGATTTCCAGACATCACCAGAGCAAAAGGTGAAGATGTGACAGTGATCACAGGCCGTAGACATTTTTCCACAGATCTAGTCAATTTTCATTGTGAGTGGCTATACAACATTTCTTCTTCTGCCTCACCTGTCCATCTACTGTTACTACGTTAAACTGGCACTGTTGGGTCTGAGTGCCGTTGTTCTGCCAAACTGTTTGTCAGTAATGGAAAAACACAGACAAACAACAACCATATGCTTTGTTCTCCATACACCCTCTTGTTTTAACTAATGGTAAATTAATGCTAGAACTGAAACAATTAATCAATTAGTCTGTCCACAAAGTAAACTGAATGTCTTTGGGTTTTGGACTCAGTTCGCCTAGTCTAAAGACTAAGGCTGGGCAGATATCACTATAAGATCATTGTTGCTATATAAAACTACATATATCATCATAGATTTTAGATATCCTTATGTATTGGTATGGCATAAGTGCTGTATTTTCCTGTTTTAAAGGCTTCAAAACAGTAAAGTGATGTATAAAATTACTGCCTTACTTACCCACTTAGTCATTATATCCATATTACTGATGATTATTATCAGTGTTCATATTTGTGTGTGCATTTCATCCATACACTGTACAATGGCATGTGATGCTTTGTGAGCTTGTGTATGCTAGTGCTGCCTTGGGTCCCAGACTCTATAACTAATTGCTGTAATTAAGTACTTAATGATGCATTAAGCCATCAAGTACACTTTTGCTGTTCTACTCTATGTATGTTTTCACACTTTATGTTAGGGATGTGAACGATTAATCGATTAATTGCAGTTTAATAGATAAAATGTATTAACCTACGATCAAAGCTGGACACAAATACATCGAAGAGTATCTTGTTACAAATTAGAAACACTTGTTGATGATGACATGTTGATGAAATAATGATATCAAAATAAATTTAAAATCCTGGTATGAAAAAATGTAAAATAAAATATGAGTAATTTCTGATCTAAAAAATACTAAAAGACATTCAATACAATATGATATTACAATTCAGTCATTTAGTGGCCTTATTAAGAGTTGGATTTTGGTGCACAGTATTTTGTGTAATTTAGTTTATTATTCAAGGAACCTGTGTTTTTCTGTTCTTTTAACTCCTGATGTAGCCTACTCTGGTTTTGCATTGAACATAGATCGTGTCAGTTGTTCAAACTGTTTTATACTGGAAAAACATCAAAGGTATTGCTAATGATTAACAAATAATTGATTGTTAAGATAGATGACCATCAATTAACGAAATTGCTTCATACAGTATGCCAGGACCATGTGCTGTCACAATAGTGTGCAATCCAGACAATAGTAAGGATGAGGGTGAAGGGGGAGGTCGGGGCTGAAACAATGACAAGGATAAAAACCTGATGAATGGTGAGAGCATTGAAGTGAACTAGAAGTGGCAGCAAGAAACAATGAAGACACGAGAGTGACATATGGGGAGAACTGATGATCAGGAGGAGACTGCATGTGTTCACTGGAAACTACCTTTCTTTGAATATCTGCCTTCTTCTGTCATGGCTAATATGTTTTAAAATTGTCATATTTTCTAAAAGTTGCTGCCAACCTACAATGTAAACTCCTCCTTAACTGTCACTCTTAGAGGTCTCAGGCGTGATGCTCTGCAGTATTTGTCCGTGTTGCTTGATGACTAAGCAAGATCAACCTGTTAACTCCATTCCTGCAGGCTGACACTGACCAGCAGTTCCCCTGCATAAATGAATAGTAATGGTGCTCAAACAGTGCATTACAGGAATCAGCAGAGCTCACCTTCCCTCAAGAAGGGATTGTTTAGACGAATGTATGTGTGTGCAGTGAGGGGATTTTGAAGCAACCATCAAAAGTAATCTTAAACACTTTCACTGTTTTCTGCAATTAAAAAAAGGGGGACAAAAAAAATGTTCATGAATCATTGTGGATTCGTGATAGAGAAAGTTTAAAGTGTGCAGGATGATAAAAGTGTGAGGATGTACAAGTGGAAACAACCTGACTGATAACTGACTTTCTTTCTGTTTCAGTCTTCACTTTCTGTAAACTGAACTCAATTGAGATGAAGTGAAACTTAACTGACTTCCAAACCTTTACAACACACCTGTCAAAATCTGAACCAGGAAATGTCACCGCCACCTAGTGCAAGAGCACTTTAAACAGATAAGTCTTTTTTTTTCAAATGTTTAAAAGTATTCTATACTATGCAATGTAATACAAAGAAGAGAAATGGTTTCCACAATAGTGCTGTAGCTTTTTGTTTAGCCAATTTTATCTGAACAATGATTGTTTGCTTTTTTCAAAAGAGGATGCTGCAGAGACCGGCAACCTTAATGTCTTTCACAATATTTCTGAGACCAAATGACCATTTCAAGATATTTCATGTGTTGTCATATCATATATGCTAATCAGAATTTAATACACTTCCTATTTTTTACATGTTTTTGCAAACAAACATTAAAGTGTATTGATCCTTCATCAACTGTATTTTTCAATTTGTCAAACTATTCCTTTAAAAACATTACAGAAGTCTTTTGTTTACAGGCACACATGATTGTTCACAAATTCTTCTTGGTCACATTTCTATATGAAGGAGGAATAGAGTGGATATTAACATATTATCTTTACTTTATTATCTATAAATCTATCTATCTTGCTTTGACTCTTTCCCACTGCTTATTACTCTTAAGACACTCTATCAACTGAATTTTCCCATTGAGGAATCAATAAATTCTATATCTGATATTCCATTTTTATTTTCAGGGATGTTTGATACAGACGGGACACCCTCTGAATACAATTGAAACAGCATCACCAAGGCAACAAGGCCCTGCTGACAGTGGGCATCATCTGTGAGAATCACACTTGTGGACCTCTTGTGGCAGTGATTTGCTTCTCCATCATCTATTTATGTGCTTTTCTTCCCAAACCATCAGACTGCCTGACAAGAAAAGCCCCAGTGGCTACACCACAGCTTAGCTGCCAAACTCTTACATAACACAAGGCTACAAACTGACGTGGTTGCCACCGCTGAGCATGTTTCCATGTGTAGTGTTTTTTTTGGAGATTTCACTCTTTGATCAGTCTAGGTTCATGAGATTTTGGCAGCCATCGTTTCCTCTGATTCCAGCTCATTTGTGGTGTTTATCTTTGAAGGTTGTGAATTTGGGTCTGAGTTTCACTTTGCTGCAACATTTCTATTCTGCCACATGGTTTAAATAATTTATTCACCATCAATGACAGCTTTATTTCCATCCGGCTGGAGTGTCCCTGACTGGCTGTGAGCGAGCGGCTAAGATCAGGCCTGTGATTTGTTAGAGACGGGGCCTCTGCTACGCACACCCTGTCTGCCCAGCTCCTCTCCATGCATGGCCTGACTTGATGACTCACTTCCCCCTGGCTCTTCCCGTAAAATTCCTCCCAGTTCTGCTGAGCAGAGGCCCTGGAGGAGAAGCGGGAAGAAGGTAAAGACGACCTTTGTGCAATTTCAGACAAATTGCCACACTGTTCATCTGTTCCAAACACTCATGTAATAAGACGATTCCTCTTCTTTAATGGACTTCAGACATAAGCAGATTAACTACATGTCATGTCATCTGCAGAAAACATATAGAAAACATATATAACATAAGTATCCTTCTCATCTATTAAATATGATGTACAGAATAAGCACAGAGCGCTGGCTATTCTGTCATCCTCTCTTCATTCATGTTTCTACAGCAGACAACATGATGAATTGCATAAGAAACAGAATAAGCAGATATGAAACGGAAAAATCTCTGTCGAAACTGCAAAATGACTAAACCATAAAAAATATATGAATCATAAGCAAATCAAATGGTGACAATTCGGTAAGAGAGGACATGAGCAAATACCACAACATTGCATGTGTTCGAAGTTACAGAAAGCTTTAAAACTGTTGGATTCTTCTGTGGCTGTAATACATTGTAGACAGTTTTCTGGCAAAAACATGCTGAGAATGATAAAATGATGACCACAGATTTACTCAAGGAAACATAATTCTACTCTACAGTGAAACATGTTTTCATTCAAACTATAATGCTGCATATATTTTAGAATTATTATCAAGAACAATTTGGTGCTAACATGCATCACTGTGTGAAAGTCACACGTCCTCTCAGTGGTTGCCATTCAACATTCTTATAAAAGTTGAAGGACAAAACCAGAATGGTAACAATATTTCAAAGATGTTTCCAGCATTTCATCAGTCAACAAACTGAGCCTTCTTTATTTTGGAACCTCCATCCTAAACTTCTTCACTGCTGCGTGCAACCCCTATCTCTCTCTCACCCTCCCTCCTTCTTTAAAAAGACACACTCACTCACTCACTCACTCACACACAGAGTCGAGGCATCTAGCCAGGGCTCCAAATATTTAAACTTGAACAAATTCTTTCCCAAAGAACAAATATCTACAGGGAAGGAATTCAGGTTGGATTTCCTCACTTAGTGCCAAAGTATTTAACACTCAACTACCAGAAAGAGCAGCGTAGGGCTGTGTCTATGAAGGCAGGACAGACCTTAACAAACCAAAATGTGTGTGTGTGTGTCTGTGTCTGTGTGTGTTGGGGGAGCAGAAGTCATAATAGGAAGATTCAGCAAATGCAAAAAGAGGAAGAGTCATGACCACAAGCCTGGTTATTGCATCCAACGGTTACTTTCATTGTCTACATTTCTGTTAATTATTTTTTGAATGGGGCCCTGTCGAACTTCTATGTTGTGCTGGAAGCCAGTCATTAGATTGTGATAGCAGACTAAATTTTCTAAACTAACATTAGCTACAATTGCTCCGTAAGCGGAGCAGAAAGAGTCAGTGAGACAAGGCACTTGAAAACAAGCGTTTATATTGGACTGTGGTAGAAAATCTGAATCATAACTTCATATGATGTAAAACTAAAAAGGCAGCAAATTGTCACACTGAGGAACCAGAGAGTGTGTGACATTATTTTCTGAAAAATTACTAAAATAATTATCTAACTAGAATGGCCCTCAGCAGAGTGCATACCTCCGCCAAGGCCCAACAGTCCCCTTTAATTAAAACAAGCCTGAGTGATAGTCATGTATCACCACCCATAACTACTTTACCATAGTTTATTCTCAGATTTGGGATCACTCTCTCGCACGTAGAAACACAAACTGCATCACTTGGGACTTTCTATTTTGAATTTCTATTTCCATTATCACTTTCTACTGTTCCTATGTGAGATCTTGTTTTCATCGCTTCCTGTACATTTTGTGAATGTCTTTTATCTATGAGGGCAAATCAATGGGATCACCATACCTGGAAGTTGCCCACCATGATGAGTCCAGCAGCACAGATCCATCCTGTTGACAGACTTGCCGTGTTAAGAACACAGTTTTGGTGCTTTTCAATGACGTGGGCATAGCGCAGCAGCACAATCGCCATAACTGCAAAAAGGACACAAAGAGAGAGAGAATGCAAGTCAGTAATTGCTGGTTTGGCAGATTAATTCCAGAAGAACGCTGAAATGCTGTGAGAAAGGAAGAAAAGTTCTGCTTATTCTGGACCATGTACACTGTTGTTATTAATTCACAATTGCCTGGTTTCGATTTAATGGACACACTTGCACACCTCATTTACCCGAAATACGCAAGAATTCCCTGGAAGCTGTTTAGGAGTTACAAGAAACGGATTTCTGCATAACAAGTTGGAATACGAGGGACAGGAAATGGCGGGAAAGTGGGTGGGGGTTGGTCTGAGTCTTGCATAAGATTAAAAGGTGGAGGGAAACTAAGTACAGTATATGGGCCAGATGACTGCTGATGTGCTAATGTGCTCTGACTGGGGGTATTGTTGGTGCACTGAGGAGCTGACCCCCACTCGGTTTCTCTTTGTTAGCTCCTCACGGCTGGTGCTTGACGAAGGCTGCCTGGGCTTGGTGAAAGCAGGGCATAAGGGGTGAGTGGAAAAAAGGAGGGTGAGAGAATTAGAAGGGACAAGGAGCCCCTCGTGTCTTGACTTGAAGCCCATATATTTGTCTCAGAGGCTTGAGTGTTGTCTTAACTCTGTCACCATCGCTATAAGAGGCAGGCTTTAAGATGGTCTATGCTGCCACAAGAGAATATAAATGGAAACCATGGTCACCGTGAGGAAAGAAAAGCATCAGTGCAGTGCAGGCTTTAACAATGTAAAGCTTTGTCTCCATGAGTCAGGGTTTGGAAGTGTTGTGGCTCTAAGCCAGGGTCTCAGTGACCAGGCATATTTCATAACCTGCCACAATTTCTTCCTGTATTCATTAAATTGCAGGGATTTACCTAACTAGGCTGAATGAATGTAAAATCAATGTGGAGAGCATCAAAACTAACTACATGACTCAAATCTAATAGCTGTAGTTGATTCCCAGTGGACTTCTTCAGGAAGTTTTGTCTTTAAAAGTTTTTTGGATGATATTCATTGCTAGCTTTTTCCAATTTTTTGAACACTGATATTATGTGAAATTGCCCATTTTTGAATAAAAAATGTCATAGTTGTCAACTAATCATTAACCAAATTATTGCTTTACCTCTATGCATCTTTCGCTAAATGCAGCATGCAAATAAATGATGCAATTAATCAAAGGTCTGCATGTATCTATAAATAAATACAATTTGCTGAATTAAGAGGAACCACACAGGTAAACATTGTTACATACAGATAAGCAATACAACAGCTGTAACGTATACAGGATTCTAGTTAAACGAGCTGCCTCTGTTCCCACAGCATAGAATCATCTTGGCAAAGTGATTTCAGTTACAATCATGGAAAAACAAATAGCAGTGTCTCCAGGCTCGGAAACAATTTTGCCTTTGTGTTTTTCCCCTACTTCTTTTTTTTTTCTTTAATGGAGAGCACACTGTGTTGCTGAAGGGACAAGAAAGTCAACTGCAGTTACTTTCATTCGATTATGACATGTCAGTCAGTCTCTCTGCGGCAGACCGGCTGGCTGCAGAGTTTTCCTAATTTTTCCTCATTACAAATGAACATGTTTGAACTTGCTGGCATTTAGCAGTTACCATGAAATGACGTACGCTATGCCTGAAGGTTAAAGACATGGAAAAACATTTTCCCAAGTACTTCCATGCTTCCTTTTTATTTGTGGGGGCAGTTTAATGGCATATTTCTTGAAGGATTCATGTGATGCTGAGGGGTCACAGGCCCCTACAGCACGAGGGCAACATGTCTGACTGGTAAGCAGCATGGCTGACCTCCACCTGGCCTCAGACGACAGGACAAGCTGTTGTCCGACAGCTCAACAATAGGAATAATTTACATAAACAGTGTCCTCAACATAGTTACAGCTTTGGTCACCTTCCACACAGGCGCCCTCACCGGATCTCACTCCTTTACTTTAAACTCAGGAAGCCAAGGGGAGGAAGCAGAGTGCTGGCCAGAAACGCTTTACCCACACTCTGATGCATACACATTAATGTGACTCTTTTACAGAAGTTACCTTGCAACAACGTGGAATACTGTAATATATGTGCAACCCTGCGGTCACAAGCAAACACTTGCTTTTACATTCACACACAGACAGAGGTGAACTCGAAAACACACACAAGTGCACATCCCAACAAAAGTCACATCAACAACACGACACCTCACAGTTAAATAAACCCTGCTGTCCCCCACAAGGAGATTTGTTTCAACCCAAACACCCAGCTGCATTCTCTTCCACAGGAGGTGTGCAGAGAAAGAATACATGCATTGTCTTTGAATCATTGTGTGTGTGCACTGGCAGGGACTGGGATGAAACTGAGAAGAATAATTATGAGCCAATATACAGTTCATTGAGTCCATGTTATCCCAGATAGGAGTCAACCACCTGAGTCCACTGTAGCAGGCACAATCTACAAAGTAAGACATAAATCAATAGGCTAAGAAGCTAAGCACTGATTATTTACAATAGCCTGTTGTAGAGCTACATGCCACATTAGCTTAACCTACTTTTGCAGAGCCGTAATAACTTGCCTTACAACAGGTATTAACATAAGATTATTTGGATGGTGAATAAAAGTAAAAGCAGAGATGGGAGCTGTAAAAGCTACCAATCGAACTTGAAGATGGAAGGGGTAAAAGCATCCTACATTACTAAAATGAATACACTGTTGTTAATTGTCTTGCTGGCACAACAGCTAAAATCAAGTTTTTAAAGATATGTCACAATCTATATGTTTCATCAAATTTAGAGCTAGACTGACCGACACATTGACTGAAAAAGTGCAAGCAGAATCAAAAGTCCCTGCTTGTATAGACCAAAAGTTAGAAATGTATAATATTGTAAAGAAGCAAAAATTTCCATTTGAGATGTGGAAGAGAAATGTTGTTAGAAAAATAAAAAAATTACATTGTGATTATTTAGACAGATACTAGGATTGCGATTAGTGGGAATCATCTTTTTATTTTCAATTTTCATGACACTGCTGTCCTAGTGGTTCTTGCCAGAGGAAGACATAAGATGCAATCTAATTTAGCTTTTGAAACGTGTGTTTACTGTTAGGTATAATTAGGGCTGGAGGAGTTCATTCTAAACCAGAGCATCTGGTCTTAGAGTTATACTGCAGACACATTGTGCAAGGGGTAATGTGACAGAAGAGCACAGCAGGTAAACAAAGTAAACTGTATATTTCAACAGAATTCATAGTGAGTCAGACATAAACCGTCGTCATGATCGAGAAATGTGGAGACAGGAAATTTGCAATATTGTGCTGCTTTTGTTAGGCTTTAAACAATGACAAGCGACATTGTTTGGCTGCTTCACTGTTTGGTTTCCAGGTATCTTTTCCGTAACTGATTTATCTGCATTCTGCAAAGTACAGTTCAAAAACGTAATGCAGTGTTCAGCCTACCTCTCTTTCTCTTGCACAAATACATTTGTGTATACAGGATTGACAGACTGACATGCTGCGTTTCAGGAGTCATGGTTTACTAACAGTGATGGCCAACTGCTGGACTTTCACTGCTGCCTGAGCAGACTTCACACAGAGCTGCAACAGTCTGGTCCCTACCAAGATCTCTCAAACACATCTCGTCTCTCCATATACACACAGAAAGGCTCTCCGATTCACATCACAGGTTGAGACGAGCGCTATAACTTGGCTCTCTACAATACACAGCATACAGCTTGACAATGTTGATAGTTAGTTAGGCTTTTTTTAAGGGGATCATTGTCTTATGATTGATTTGTCTCTGTCTTCACATCAAATGTATGAAGAAACAGTCCAGAGCTGGCCAATCAGACAAGACAGGCAGGCCCTAAATAGCTGATAGAGGCATGGAGACTCCTTATGAAAAGACAAACAAGGCAAAGGAACCTCTCCCCCGCTACATGTGAGCACACACACACACACAGAACATGTCTAAGCCACAGCTGGGAAACATTAACTTGATGAGGGTAGTCAGAAACACCAGTTAGCACAAGGAACAGCACGTGTAGACTCATAAAAAACAGACAGAGCAACACATGGGAGCTCATGCACGTCTTTTATATCATGCATGCCTTCCTTTCCCTGTTAAACTACACACCGACCGTGGGTGTGTACATATTGTGTGTGTTAACATGTGTGCATATTTGCCAAGAAACTATGTACATCTCCTCTCATTCAAAGCAGCCACATGTATGGTTTTCACGGTCTATTGGTCAGTGTAGTTGATATTTTTGCATGATGGTGGGTTCAGTCCATTGCCTGCACAAAGCATTGGTAATTGAGGACTTGGAGATGAGACTCAACAATTAACTAGCTTTCAGCAGAAAGTTACATTTAGTTGCTTTAACATTGGCAAAACATTTGATTGTAACGATTACATTTGGTACCTACCACAAAGGACACTCTCACCTACTTATGTTGTTTGCAGACCAATCTTTTTTATGATAAACATCTTATGAAATGAATTAAAACTGATCTATTTTGTTGTATTCATCAACACTCCATTTATCTATCTTTTAGCTCCGCCAAGGAGGTCATGTTTTAAACCGTGTCCCTTTGTTGGATTGTTGGTTTGTCAACCGTTTTAACTAAACCTAGTGAACAGTTTTCCACAAAACTTTGTTCAGAATAAAACGATGGACCCAGGAACATTTCCTCATTTTCTTTAACATTGTGAAAAAACATCTTTTAACAATCTTGTTCAATTGTCAGGGAATAAAGCACGGATTTTGATAATGAGGTATGCACTTTTATAAAAGTACATCTTATAGTGATGAAAGGAAAATGTATCATTTACTATTTTGATCACTAATTAATTAAGAGAAATATTTGATGTTTGAAATATGAAATTTGCTCTATTTTACATGGTAACATATCTGTGGCCCCCATTTTCAGGCATTTTATAGACAAAATTATCAATGGAGAAAATAATCAGCAGTTTAACGGATAATTAAAATAATCAGCATTTAAAGCCCTAATGTTGTCAGTTCATATCTTACAGAGAAAGCTATCTGTGATAGTAGGACTTATAGCAGAAGTCGAATTTGAAGTCTAGGACTGTGGCATTGTCTGTGTGTGTATTGATCGTGTACGTATCGTGTGGCTTACCCATGAATGATCCCGTGCTGCAGATAAGGCTAAAGAAGCAGCTCTCTGGAGGAAGAGTCCCACATTTACTGCAAGAGAGAGAGAGAGCGTACACATAAATAAATACTATGCATCAACCTCCACACTACAAATTGGCACAAATCCCCCTCCCACACCGTGCACTCTAAAATATAGCATGTTTATGAAATGCATTTCTACTCATGCAATAAGGAAGTAAGAGGGGTAGAACTACACTTCCTCACGACTCATCATCAAGCCTTTGACTTTTCACCTACTGCCTCTCCACAAGGAATGGGAAATGTTTGTAGGAGGGGAAGGCAGGAGACAGTCGGCGCAGGCTGTCTGTGCCCGAGCTCCTGCTGCCTACAAAGCCCTCTCAGCTGACTGCAGTTCCACACATTCTTCAGTGCATGGATCAAAACATAAAATTCAGTAGGCTAATACTTACACTGATGATTTTTAAACAATTCTTGGATGTATTTAGTATTCTAATCATCTGATATTGTTTGATTTCAGTCAATTACTAGCTGGCATGCATGGCACATGATGAAAAATTTGCATCTCTTCCACCTTCACTGCATTACTAAAATTGACATTTTCAATAGTTAGACTTTTTTTCTGTTAATCTGTGGTTGACCCTTGTTTGAGAGTTATTTAACAATTCTGCTAAAATTATGATTCTAGTTACATAATATCTTTGTTAAGATTAAACAATAAGCAGCGGTTTCTTTGCATTTTTTTCTGATGATTTCCTCCCGATTTTTTATACAACCCACAGTGTTTACACTCCACAGCTGGTCTTTGAAGTTGAAATCTCAGTCTGACAAAAAAGCTAAACAACAGAATGGGAGTGCCTCGATTTTCCTTCCAAATGTAAGCCGACTCCTCACTGCGTGTGTTTACATGGTAAAGTGCAGACCCATGCTTTGCCTCTGAACTGCCACGGTGGCAGGCAGGCAGGCAGGATATTTCAGCCCCAAGTTATTTTCAGAATGCGTGCGCATGCACGCACACACACACACACACACACACACACACACAGTCACATGCTCAGGAGAACTCTCCTTCAAGCTCACTCGCTTTTTTATCAACAATGTGTCGACAGGGGTCATGAGAAACAATGGGACAGTGTTCCTGTTTTACCAGACACAAACTAGAAACAAAGAGACAGAAAAGAGACAGAGGGACGGACAGGGAGAGGTAGGGTTGGGTTCAAGGCGGGAGGCTGACTGACCTGATGAGAGGTACATTGTCTAGTGTGCAGCACAAGGTTGGCCCGCTCTGCAAAAACAGCTCCTCTTCACATGACACGTTGTACAACCTGGAACACCACACATGCACACACACAAGGCAAGTTGTCGAAATATCAGTACAACTTCAAGCTTACTGGAAAATCATTGAGGAAAAACAAAGAAAGATGCAACATCATACATAAGCTTCAGTTATTTGGAAAAAAGATTTAAAATGTGATATAATGAATATTTCCTTCTAAGGATCACGGTACAGTAATTACAGTTTTTTTCGAGTACCATGTTGTGGGGTCACAAAAAGGCTACCTTTTATTCTTAGTGTTGGTGAGTCAAACCACCATGTCATCAAATAGTAGCTGGTAGAGATTAACCTCAGTTTGTCTAAAACAAACCTAATGTTCAGAGGAATAGTTAGTCGCTCACTGACAGTGTACTGAAAACAATAAATACAAGTTAAATCACAATTTGGATCGGTGTAAATTTACTGCAGTTTGTGTTTTCAGTTAAAGTGCAAAGTTATAGTTCTCCTTGCATTTCCAGGTGCGCTATTGCTGCCACTGCTGTCAGACAACTGACAACTGAATCTTTTCCCATTTTCCTCAGAACCACAACTACCAACAACATAGGATAAACATAGTTATTCATTCTTTTAGTCTATCATGAAGTTGTGAAAGCAGATAAAAATGGTCCCAGCTAAGGTTTATAGGGACCCATTCTCAACGCAGATGGTGTCATTCTTCTAAAATTACATTGTGAAATCAACATTTACTTCAAGGATACATTATAGCAGGAAAAACATGTCTATTTCCAGTTTTATGTGTCTCTTCAACATTTGTGAGGTGACTGAGAAGGAAACAACTCCATTACTTAATGTACTAACGGAGGTAATTGTATCCCATAGTGAGTAGAGACTTTGGTGCATACCTATCTTTCTCAATGCGTTTTCTTTCTGCCTCCTTACCTGTCACCCTTAAATAATGCCAAAAATGACACAAATAATAATTTCAAGAACAATGACAAATCAACAGATTGCAGGGCAGGATTTTGTAGTGTTTGTAGGGTCTTAAAAAAGGTATGATGAAGAAAACTACAGGATGGATTAAGTCACATACCAGTTATCCACAGGGCAGACATGCTGGTTGTACAGGGCCATGGCGTACCTGCACGAGAGATATCAGAAATACTTTATTAGTATAGTATGTTGATCAAAAATACCAGGCAACACTTTTGGTACACTGTCATTATGAATATACCATCATCCAAACAACAACAATGATTCAGTATAAAAAATAGGAATGCATTGTAAGAACCATAGTCAAGTGTGTCTGTTTGTTCAACCTAAAGCACCCAGCGACCTGACATTTGGTCGTTTCTTATCACCTTACCCATAACTCAAAGGGCCAAAGAGAGACAAAACTGGTTTATGTCAGTCAGACCCAAACGATCACTACTGAAATCTGACGGTCATGTTTATTTTGTCAGGTCACTGCCATGCCACATCCACAGAGAAGTCAATGGCCAGGGGATCGAAAGACAGGAACTGTAATTTGTAGGCTAAAGACCCATATTGTACTTGAGATAGAGACCTTGATGTTTGTTTTATTTTCAACATGCTCTAGATTACTATGCATGTCTTTCATTCATGTTTAATGTCCACAGCTGAATTAAACATGGGCCAAAAATGGAAGCTCTTGCTGTATAATGTGACTGATATCGGAAGCCATCAATCAAAATAAAACTAGAGCTGGACCAAAAAAATCTGCCAGGCAACATATTGTCCAATAATAGCTTATTGCAGATATGGTATCTGTGTATATGGCCCAGCTGTCACAAAAATACAGAAATGTGAATCCAGGCTCAAAGTGATTCAGAAACAGCGTTACTATTGCATTATTTGTGCACCAGAGAACACTGAAAACATGTTTTTAACTGTAAAAAGGACCACCTAGTACGGTCACAGTTTTTTTTTAAAAACATCCAAAATATGATTGAATAATGATAAAGTACTGGCCACAAAAATCCAGTATTGCTTGGGAAAAAAATATCTCCTGTCTTGGATATGTCTTTGAAGTAAGGGTAGACAAATAATTTCTTCCCAATAGACCAATTTAAACTAAATTATACTGATGTTGCACTGAAAGGGCAGATTTGTTTCTATGAGAGAGTGAGTTATTTTAGGCTGATGTAATACCAGTAAATATCACTGCCTTGGGGCTTTAGTGTCAGACCCTTGATTTTTTTCAACCAACCAGAAACATGTGCGGCTCAACTGTGTCTGCTCTGTTCATACATGCCCAAGTCATTAGGGCCAGCAGATGAAAATGAGACAAATATGTAGAAGCCTGCATATTAAATGGTTGGTTGCACTGTAAAAACTATAATCAAGATATACAATTGTGTGTGGTTATATTTAGCTCTATCTCTGGGTGTGGGTGAAGGGAAGCTCCGGAAGGAAAAGCAATTGTCATGTTATCCCCTCATTATTCACGCAAATGCGGTAAACATTGATCACAACTATTATATTCAACCACCAGAAAAAGATGGAAGGATGGACAGTCAGAGGCAGACACACAGAGACACAGAGAGACTATTTGTCCTGATTTGTGAAAGCAATCGTAGTTCAGTAAGAGGTTAAGTACCAATTTAGTATGTTTCCAGGGCCGATGGTATCCTACTCACAAGCCCATCTTTGAAGGATGGAGATGTATCATAAAGACACGCAAACACATACACACCTGCTACCCAGAGGACACTAACAAGCATAGAGACATCCATTTATTAGCTTTGTGACTAAATCTATTGCTAGAAAGATGTGTTTTGTGTGACAAATATTCCTGTGTTAATTTGCTCATTACTATGTCTGCAACTAAAAGGAGAACATGCTAAGATAAAGTCATGAACATACATTACAACACAGCTGAATTACAGGTTTACTAATTCTGTGGGAACATAATTACTATTTAAAAAATGATAAGGTCGTTGAAGGAAAATCTATGAATAGTTTAGTGCTCAATAAAGACGTGACTATAATAATCCAATAATTATTGTATCATTTAATGTATTAATGTATTTCATACCAAAGCTGCAAAGAAAAACATTCACTCTGGGCAGACATGGGCTCAAAAGGTCGGGCTTTGTTGTTGATTCATCTGTTGAATATGTTCTCCATTATTCAATTAGTTATTTGGCTGATAAAATATCAGAAAATTGTCCACAAACCAAAGATATTTAGTATACAGTAATAGAGTAAAAAATAAAATATTCATATCTAAGAAGCTGGAATTACAGAATTTGTAAAAACTAAAAAGGATCAATCACTCATCAGAATAGTTTGTGATTAATCTAATAGTTGAGAACTGATCAATGAATCGACTGTTGGTTGCAGCACTACATAAAATCCTACATACAAAAAGTCGATCAACAACAATCATAAGTACTGCAGCCAATCTCTCCACTTAATTCTGACAGAGTTTAAGCCAAATAAAGAGCACAAATTATTGTAGTAAAATCAACATTATTGAACATCTGTTTGGCTCTTCTGCACAAGTCTGCATCTTCCAGTAAGTGTGAGCAGGCAGAAGGCAGAAGTTGTGATGTCAGTATTTTTTTGCAACTGCTTTCTTCGTTTTCTAACGCAACATGTGACGCACGTCTGGTATCAACTGCCTACTACTGGCGACATCTGATTGGCTGGTTATTTCTTGTGAATTACCATATGAAAGTCACATAAGCCAGATGGTTGCCTATAAAGAGCACTGCTCTTGCATAATGCAGTGAGGAAACCCACTAGTGTGAGTGGAATATGGCCGTCAGGTAGCAGGCTGCTGCTCCAAGCCCCTCGACAGCACAATGAAACCACCCAGACAAAAACAAAAGAAGCTCACAACAAACGTAGAGGTTTACCAGGGGACTTCATTAGAAATGTAGGAAAAGAAAGTCCAGCCAGTTGAAGTTGTTAAATTTTCCCAAACCTCTGAGTCACATTTTTTACATTTGGTCAGCATCCAGTGCTAAAACAGTCTCAGTGCAGCTTTAGGACATTTCTAAATAAAGAGTACTTTTTTAAGATGAACGTGGAACTAAACCAGTGCATTCCATGCTCGGAGTAGGCTTAGTAATAATAGGTTTGTTTACATAATTAGACCTCAATCAAAGCACAGCAGCTGTTGTAAACTGTAATTGCATGCCTGCGAGCATTATATATTCCATGTATTTTTATTTAGGATTGAATAAGGAGCATTAAGGAAAGTTTTTCATGGAAAGATCTGGTATGGACTGTGAAAATTCCCAAACGCTGTGCAAAAATAACACATCAGCAACCACAGGAAAGGGTGTGATGGATAAACTATTATTACATTTTCGCAGTATAGGCGACTACAGTTACTTCTCTGCCTGGTTGCTGTAGCACCTGAAACATCCAGTAGTTTAAAATTGAAAATCCAAAAGGCAAGTGCTATAGTTTCCAGCACATTGCTTAACTCATAAAAGGTCAGCAAAACAGCCTAAGCCAAGACTCCTGGGTGGGCAAGAGCCTGAGTCTCCCTCTGACTCCACAGACCTTTTGCACACCAGGCATGGCCACCAGATGCTGAGTGAAAGTTCTGCCTACACCCTCCATTACCCCCTTCCAGTATTTACCTTACTCCCACCCAGTCACCCACCGTCAAAGAGGGAGTTACGCAACATGTCACATCCTTTGACATTCCGCTAGTCTGGAAAAAGACCCTTGACAGCCCTTAGAAACAAGGCACCCTTGTCAAGGTAGCAGGAAGGAAATGGGTTTAAAGGAGTGACAGTCAGCAGCATTTGGCACATTAACTCAGATCAACTTTCTACCCCAAAAACACATGCTAAAACAAGAAAGACATGTTCAAAGCCAGCAATAATTATAACCTGCACGTTTATATACTCAATTTAGGTCTGCAGAAACGTTTTCAATTATTTCATGCAAAGCTCTGTACACCTGAATACATGCTCCTGAGTGGACTGTGAAGCAGCTATACAGTTACTGGTGCGCACTGTGTCATCTTTGGCATCTTGTTTGACTGCTTACTCCACATGCACCTCATCATCATAGATGTAGCCTAAATACAGAACTCCGACAATTTGAAATTGGGCCATCTGTCTTTCCCCCCTTGGGGGTGTGCATTCCTCCTCCCGAAGTAATAACAGTGTAGCGAGAAGAGCTGTCAGCCAACACAACCAGGAGGTACTCTCTCTTTTATCTCCGGTACATCTGCTTAGATAATGCAGATAATTAAGCTATACTGTGAAACCTCCATGGTTCACTTTTAAGAGAGGGGTGATAATCCCAGATCCTTCCTGGGGAGAGTTAATCCACATGCAATTGCCATGACTGCCAGGAATTTGGGGTAAATATGCAGTGTTGCTCTCCTGGAGGCTAGAGGAGCTGAAATATCAACCAGTTTTTGCTTAAACATAAACCATATATTTGTAATTTGTTTGAATATTACCTTGGCATCATTATGTATATGCTATGTGAAAGATTGTTTGCAAAATATACTTTCATTGTGATGTTTCTGTTCTGTTTTTCTATTTTCACTTTGAAATTTAATGAGGAAGAGAAAATGCAAAGATACACAAATCCAGATGAGAAGCTTATTATATGATTTTAACTGAAGATCTACTAATCCACTAATCAATATTTCAGTGGCTATGAAGGCAGAACAAGTGAGTGTAAAAAACAGTTGTATGGTTCTATTAGGCAGTAAACTGCTGCACTTGGATACATCTGAATGAGGATGTGGAGACAGTTATTGTTCGTCCCTTTCTAACACGTATTCTACTTGGAAAGTGAATGGAAGTGTTTTTTTGTTTGAGAAAGACTGACTGCATTATGTTAGAAATTTGTGGGCGATGCAGTTAGTGTAACAGATACGGTGCCTGACTAGATAAGCATATGTTGAAATGTTGTGGCTGTTTCTTCCGCTTTTGATGAAAGGTTATTGTACGGGCATGAAGTATTATTTCTTCATAACAAAGTCTTTATCATCATGCTCTCATTATGCACAACATAACCTGTGTGTCATCCTGACATAAAATAAAACTAACTGTGAGGGTAGCAGACAATTTCACAAACAAATTTCAGTAATAGCAGACTTGAAGAGGCCAAAGACATATAACACTTACACAACCCATATCCCAGTGATGGTCAGAACTGGGAGGCTAACGGGCAGTATCATCCACAAAGACATCTTCCAGCACCTAGAACAGCCCCTTTCTTCTTTTTCCTCTTCGGCCAGCCGAGCGATATCTGCTCAAGTAGGTCTAACATTTAACTGAGTGTGACTGACATCTGCACCACCACCAGCTGATTCATTTTCTTGAAGATGGAGGATGGCAGACGAGACACTTGGCAGGACAGATGTGCCCTTTTAGCTGGTGAATGAGAGCAAAAGGGAAATGAGATAGGTCAACATCACTCACCTACTAATCAAGAGGTAATCATCATAATCATCATCAGGGCTTGGCAGTACCAGTAACCTGAGTCAGACTGTAGTCAGGGTTATGTCTCATCTACATACATGTATAGACAACACGCAATGTATCCCTGCTGTCCTCTATTTTTGTTTTGTTTTTCTTCAGTTATTATTATATCATTGTTATTATCATTAATATAATAATAATTATTATTATTATTATTATTATTATTATTATTATTATTATTGCTATTATGAATATTGTTATTCTGTTTCTACCATTTCTGTAGTAGGGTCTCCAAGCAAAGTATTTTCACATGGTTGTACTACAACCGGAGTGACAATAAACATCTTGAATCTTGACGGCTATGCTCACAGTCATTTAATATACAAAGACGAGTATCACTACAATACACACAGCTCTTATTAAGATTTGATGTGCTGTTTGGCAAGGCTACGTGTATGTTGGAGTTAATTCTATATAAATGCCATTATTTTGGGACCTTTTTCACTTCAATTATAACAAATGGTGACTTTATCAATCACACGTGGCATATATCAACTCACATTTCCTTTTACAATGAATGCTCGGTTAGTTATATCCCTGACCGCTGCTCACCTGCACATTTCACATTTCTAGCTAGCAACAACGACGAGCATCAAAAGCCGATCTGTGTCTAACGTTACTCACCTTCTGCTCTTACGTTAGCGAGAAACTTTTTGGTGTTTCCTTGCTCACTTTGAGTACGCCGACCTGTCCTGCACACCTCCAGCAGCCCAAAACCAGTCCGCGCTAGACTCGTCGGACACGTTTTAGTCTTATTTTTTATATCAACTCCTTTTCTCTCTCTCTCCTGGACAAGCAGCCGTCCCGTTAGCCGTCGTCGCTCAGAGCTGGAGTGGGGGAAGGCTCGCGCTCTCTCCCTCACGCAGTCGGTCTGGTCGCATCGCCGCCACGAGACAATCCAGCTGTTTGACTCCGCCCCCCCAGAAACCTGTAGTAGCAGTGGACGGTGCGTTCAGGTTTGGCTGCGGACCGGGCGGGCGGTGATGGGAGCGAAACGACGCTAAAAATCGTTTCGTTATATAAGAAGTCGTATCTCACACTAGGCTTTTACTTTGTCAGCTCAAGTGAAACGTGCTTAGTTTTCCCAGCAACAGCACTCACGTTCGGGTCGGCTCGTGTGAGATCCCTCACATGAAGGAAACTCGGAATTTTAGCTGTATCCTAGCAACGCAATTCACATGAAGAGAAAGAGGGAAACACTCATTTCTTCATTTTGACTCATCTGAAAGCGTTTTATGTGGCTTTCCTTTTCCACTTGAACATGACGGGTCGCTCAGTACTCTCAGTGAGACGTCAGACGACTCAATGTATACGTTCAATCACTTGATAACGACATACATGTATGTGATCGTGTGTATTATATATTATATCTTCTGTGCGATCTGTGGTGTGAAATTAAACCCATTGCGTCCAGCCAAACGTGTTTCTGCTGCCCCCTCGAGCTTAAACTAAAACTTGGCGTCGCTGCTGCAACCCCTAACACGGACCGGGAGGAGACGGTGGTGTCATGCAACACGTACAGTCTGTAATTAATGAAGGACTGGTCAAAATCACCCTTGATATAGTTTGATTTCCTCTTGATCTCTTTGTATGTGCAAGGAAATGTGACACATGAACAACTTCCTTACACAAAAATCTTTTTTTAATATATTTTTTGCAATCTATACTATATTTAGGATTTTTTTTTTATGTATATATTTAGACATGTAATGGTTTTATAATACTTTGTACTTACTGAAACGTATACTTTTAAATACCATTTTAATATTTATGAGATTATGCTTGCACTCTTGTCCTCTTTAACCTACTGCAACTGTGTCTCGGTTATTTTCTGGGATAAATACAGTTCTGTTTCTCTTATCTTATCTTGATCGCCTTTTCATCAACAAGCTTTGAATGACTTGTTTACATTTGTCAAGTCTTAAAATCTCAAGGGTCCTGCAGGTTTTGTCTTTCCTGGTCATACACCAGGGTCATTCAGTGGGAATGTCCATTTTTATGTTCCCATACAGAGTATTGCCTCATGAGCCATCAATTTGGTAATATGTGTTTCTTAATCTGTTATATAACATTCCCAGCACCACTACTTGTCCTCACAGTCATACATGGATGGAACGAGCCATATTTTGAGTTTTTCTACAATTTAAAATGCATAAAACTACTACATATATTATATATAGAAAATGACATTTAGAAAATAAAATTCCAAATATATATTATAAACTACATAAGGAAAGTAATACTTCACTTTAATTGCATCAAGCGGATTACTGTCTGACAAAAGTCTATTATTTTGAAATAATTATCACACTGATGACATCACTTTCCTTCATTTGACCTATTTTCGGAATATCTATGAAGACAGGACATGGTTAAGTCCACTGTCTCTTTTCAATTGTAGGAAATGTTCGCAATTATCTCAAGATTTCATATGCAGCTTTCAGTTGACGTCACTGGTGTGACTTACTTTATTAGTAGGGAATTGTTAAAAGGTAGAATACAAATGGATTGAATGACACGATTTATAAAGTTTTTTAGGCAGCCTTTTTTAAAACGCATTTTTAATGATTATCGCCACTGGTGTTATCGTCATTGGTGTTACTTTTATTAATGGGTAACACCAGTTTCAAAAAGATAAAAAGCCTTTCAGCTTTTATTTATGTTTTTACTGATTTGGAACAATGTGGTCTAAGTTTAAATGCTGGAAAGGAAGACAACGTTCAGACATTTTGCCATCCCAAAAGTGGACGTTTCTGTAGAACAACCCACCACTGTTCGGCTCAGTTTTGATTTTCTGTAATAATGGAGCCAAGATGGCTAATAGGCTGACATGAGTGTGAAAAACAGCAACTCCAGCTCCAGCGATGTTGGCCCAGTGACCACATGATGTGTTTTTAACAAGATCAGGCACAGCTGTCTTGTGCAAATCCTCAAAGTGCCAGATAAATCAGTCATAACTTTTGAAACTAGAATTTATTTTTTACAGACAGCATTTATCATTGATAACATAAATATAACATGCTTTAAAATAATAAAGAAAGAGATATGTGGCATCAAGGAAAAACATGATGATCAAAAGGTGCATATAAAACTGAGATTCTGTCCTCCTCTCTTCAGAGTTGATAGCCCCGAAACAACAGTCAGTGATCAAAAGAACAAAAACAGATCAGTTGGATTGTTTAAATCACTAGTTCATAATTTGTGAGTAGAAAATAACTTTTAACAAAAAATGAATCAAACCAGAATGAATTGGACATTCTCTTTCAATTGTAATACAGTGGCTCTCCTACAGTCTGATACTAGTGCCAAAGCCCCACACACTGAATGCAGGATAGAGGGGCTCCGTAAATGTAGTCTGGACCCTGTGCAGGAGCTTCATGCCATCAGAGACGCTGTAAAATGCGAGCACTCCTGCTGCGTGATCCAGGTAGACGCCAATACGAGACGCCGTTGGAGCTGGAAGATCTTTGCTCTTGTTGTTGTGCACGAAGGAGAATTTGGAGTCCGAGCAGTACAGACTCCAGGACTTGTCGTTCCAGCCCAGGCTGCATTCGTTGCCATTTCCTTTGCGGCGGATTCCCTTGTAGCTAACTGCAATGTCTATCTCTGTCCCCCTCCAGTCCACCTCCCAGTAACAACGAGACCCTCTGATGCTTTCCCTGGTCAACACCTGGAATGAAAAAGGTGAAATAAGAGAATAAAAGACAAAGTTCTGCAGGGGCATGTCCAGAATCTTTTTGACTGGGGTGGCTCAAGTGGGGCACCTAGTAATGCAGGGGTGGCATGAAGTACATGTGCACACACAATCACACACTTTAGAATAGCATTGATATACCATTCTTCATATTGATTGATTCATTGTTTTTATCATTTATTTCTAGTGCTTTTGTCCTTGTAATCTGTAAAGCACTTTGGGCTGCCCGTGGGTATGAAATGTGCTATATAAATGGATTTGCCTAGAGAAATGACTTGCTGCTGCACAATTGAAAGCAGGGTTTAAAGACTTACACTAAAAGCCGGATTTAGGTAGTCGTTTCAAGTCAACCAGTTAACCAGGAGGGGCGAATAGAAAAGGAACATTCCCTGATGGTGCAAGCTTCTTTTGACTCCTAAATCTGTATTCAAGGTTTTGTATGCTCCCTTCTTGATACCACGATCCTGCCGGCTCTACACCATTCGCAAACATGAACCTCCCTCTTCTTCAGTTTAGGCACGAACGTCATCTCTGCGGGCAGTTAATTCTCACCTGCTGCCAGTGGTCGAATCTCTCTGGGTGCTCAGGGTAGTTCTTGGGCTCACTCTTCATCGTAGCTGTTCGGTTACCCTCAGAGAGGTGAAGGCTGGGATGGACACTGTTGACATCCAGAATCAGCTGGCTAGCATCTAAAAAATACAGGACAATACAATTATTATTCTTTGTGATGTTTTTCATACAGTGGTGTCTCGGTTTTCTAGTCTTTTGAGATGAGATGTTTCCGTGAGCCTGCAGCGTGACAATTCAACATCTCTGCTTCTGCTTCAACCTTTTATTTGTAATTACCACGTATCAGCTTATTGAAGCGCTTTACACGGGACTATAAAAGCAGGAACACCTGTGTTTGTTTAAGTAAAACGGAACTGTGAGTTGGCTGTCTTACATTTCACCAAACCTGTTCTGCAAGCAGCATACCTTCCCTAACACTCGTTTCAGTTGTTTCACCACATGGTGTACCCATCCCTTTGTCAGGGACAGAGGATTTCCTGTCACTATCCCTTATGAAACCATGACTACAGCTGATAACTATGTTTAAAAGTAATCTAATAACTCACATTTCAAGAAATCTTCTCTTGTCCTCGGTTCTTCTCTTGATCTCGGTTCTTCCCTCGATCTCGATTCTTCCCTTGGTCTCGGTTCTTCCCTTGGTCTCGGTTCCTCTCTTATCTTCGATTCTTCCATCAAAATCGACTCTCTCCTCGTCTTTGTGTCGATTTCTTCCGTGATGTAGACTTCCTTCACTATGGACAGACAGATTATAAAGACACACGGCAGCGTAAGCATCATGAAAGAGAGGCACCAGTTCTACTTGAGGTGAAGAAAGACTAGTTTGTCCACCTGCTCCTGAGATTTTGCTCATTTCTGTCTTGCTGACTTCTTCTACTTGTAATTTCAGTGCAGCGATGGCTCTCTTGGTAGCATCAAAGGAGTAATAGGGAGCGACACTGATGTTGTTGAGGTCTTCATATCCGGAGGGGCCTGACAGAGACTGCCAGCTCTGGAGAATAATAGGAAAGGGGAAGATAGAGATGAGAAAGGGGACATCTAGCAAATGTTGTAACGGACTTGGTCATCAGTTCAGATCAACCTTACCTGTAGAAAGTGTATGTGATCGTCCGTGTGTGAGAGCTTCTCCAGGTCGTTGTGTCTCTTCCTCAGCAGGGTGATCTCTTCCTCCAAGCGGTCGAGCAGTATCTCCCCCCGTGTCACGGTGGTCTTCTCGTGGGAGCGGACCATCTCCTTGACTTCATTGTACTTCCTCTCTATGGAAAGCAGAAGCTCGGTGAAGATCCGCTCGTTCTCCTCCAGGACCATTTGTGCAGAGTGCTGATTGGAAACAGAGTTTGTTAGAATGAGGATGGCGAGCACGTAGTCTTTCAACTTGAGTGTGGGGACTTTTTGCTCACTTTAGTTGATTCAACAGCTTGTCGGAGATCCTGCCATTTCTTAATTCTCTGGTCAATCCTCTGTTGAGACTTGTGCAGCGTGGTACCAAGTTGTTTCTGTAGAGGGGATGACATAAAGGCTGGCATTGTTAGTGGATGATATATCACTACAGATGAAGTATTTGCTGTCTTCATGTCAGCCTTGTACAAGAAATGCAATTTCAAATTGATCCTTAAGGATTTTCCCCAAAAGTATAGATTGAGAGACGTTTTCACCACTCACTTGTTTCTCGGTCCTCTCAGTTCCAGCCGGGACAATGTCGTGGTGTTTGTGCTCATCCATCATGCACAGCACACACACTGATGTCTGATCGGTGCGACAAAAAGCCTCCAGCAGCTTGTCGTGCTGAGCGCAGATCTTCTCTCTCATCTGACCCGTGGCTTTGACCAGCTTGTGCTTCATCATGGCAGGGTACTCATAGTGAGACTGGAGGTGGCTCTCGCAGTATGATGCCAGGCACACCAAGCAGGACTTCTCAGCCTTCTGCTTCCTTGTTGTGCAGAAGTCGCACAGGACGTCCCCGTACTTGGCCTCGGCCCTGGACTGGCTTCGACCGGTGGAGCGACGAGATTTGTCCAAGCTGCTGTGTCTGTCTAAATCCAGAGTGCTGGGGTGCGACATGTTTACCAAGCAGAGGTGGTAACACAATTCAAATCCACAGGTAATTCAGCCCAGCAGGAACGTGCTGAAATCAAAATAAAATGGGTTGAGATCAACAGCTTAAGAAAAGACTCTACGAAGAAGTGAGCAGAACGAGGTATCCAAAGAGAAAGTTTGCTCCTGAAGTTAACAGCTTCAGCGAAACTGTGAGACTGACACAGTGTGTGACAGAATCTCAGCTATGTGCTCGACTCTCACTGTAAAACCAGTATTCCTGGTTGGACGCTTAATAGTCAGGGAATGGGTGTTACTACAAATACGCTGCCTGAAACAAAGAGGGCTGAGACAAAGGAGATGAAACTGGAAAAATAATGAAGGTCTGATGTACAACAAGAATTAAAGTTATTTAACATTTCACTTTGTTTGTTGTGTTTGTTTCAAGATCACTTTTGTGCTGCGTCTATCTTCTTACCTCTGCAATATACCTGTCCAATATGTGCTGCCCATAGTATCAGGACCTGATCCACTGGCGATGGGAAAACAGCATCATCTTGTGGGAGTACTTCATTACTACACAATTTATTAAAAAACATAATGAATGCATATTTTCAGTCACATGGGGTGTGTTAGGTTTAATGATGTGAATCATGCTGTGGCCTTCACAGTCGCCTCAACCCACCTGAACAACAGCAGGAAATGGAGGGGCGTGTTTGACTTCGTCTCTACCACTATAATCAAAACACCAAAATTGGACATATCTTTCAGAGACTGAAACGTTCACTAACAAGCAGCACTGTTTTCTGTATTCACCTTGCCTGAATGTCGTCTTTCCAAATATAAATGTCAGAATTACTTATTTTATTAACTTATAATGTGAATACTTGTAATCTGGCATAGTTTGACCAATCAATGTGCATATTAAATATCCAGTTGGCACTTGAGACACTGTTTTGTTTTAAGTAATTAGTTTTACACACCCATCTTCAAAGGTGCTTTGGATTTCTTTCATACTCATCTGCCCGAGGCATCAGTTTCTCCAGTCTACGTGCACACCGCCTAATAAATCAAGTATGTCTCAGCAATTTCTCCGGCTGCCATAGTTGGTATGTTCCCTGAGGTATATATCAGAGTGATGTTAGGCTACAATTTAACAGGCTTATCAGGTCCTTTCTTTATAGCAATTTTCACTTGGAAATGGTTGGCTGGTAGAGTGCTATATACAATATACAAAAAACAGTAAAGTACTATATATAAAATAAAATGATGGGCAAGAGTGTAAGGCGCAGTTCTATTTACAGTGAGAATAATGTAAAAACATATTTGTGTAGCCAGTGATAGAAGAAATACTCTAAACTATTAATCAAATGGATCTAGTGGAGTAAATAGTACAATATTTACCGCTAAAAAGCAGCAGAAAATAAAGTACCTCAGAATTGTGTTTAAAGCTTAAGTAGTAAATGAACATAGTAACGTTCCATCACAGTTAAATAGCGCACACTAATCAAACACTGTATAAAGGAATTAAAAAGATAGTCTTTGGGTTGTTCGGTTTGTCCTGCATGAACCACCCCTGGCCTGCAGGGGGCGATAGTGGTGTCCCTGCTGTATTGAAACGACAATGGTTGCTTTCGCTAAAGTGCGTCGGTAGTCCAACGTTGGCGCCAGATGAGCAGTGGCGCCAGCTACACACACAGACCGAGAGAGGAGGACACACACAGCGGTTTGACGAGCCTCACAACAGCCTGCAAAGCTCTTCTCAAGCCCAGAGTTTGAAGCATCTTAACGATTCTCTTTTTTCTCTCTTCAGTCGTCAAAAGTAAACGGACAGAAAGGTGGGTGTGTGCATGCAATAATGTACAATTTTAAACCGGCGTGATCCTTTTCTCCTGATGATTATTCATCATTTAAAATTCACCTTACTCCATCACAAGTAGTTCCATCTTTAGGGCAGAATGAAGTCTCTGTCTAACGGATTGTAATCGAAGTTATTGTTTATTATTACAGTCAATGTGTGTGGTTTATTTACGGGTCTATTTTGCTTCTCCAGTTCCGATAGTAACGAACTTTGTAATGGAAAAATACAGGCCTAGACTCGCACTGGTTGTTACATTTTGTTCTGTTGGGAAAGCACACACTGGATAAGGAACTATTTCAGTTTTGACTCCCATCCAGGTTATTTTTGAGACGTGTTCCTTGTAGATCGGCCCATCAGTACTTCTTGAATCAGTGTCCAGTTTATCTTTGCATGCGAAACCAGACCTAATATGGTCGGATAGGTGGTTTAGCAAAGCTTCCGTTACAATGTTTAGGAGTATACAGACTAAGTTAGTGCAAAAGTGCAGAGCAGACTTTAGCCGTGCTAACAAACTGGATTAGCTGGCTCGTTAGCTTGGCATCATGGCTATGTAGCCAGCACGCTAATATTGTCTCGGCTGGATAGCTGCTAACATCAGCAAGGCCGCCATTGAAGTCGTGTGTGCGGTTTGTCTGGTGCTGCCGCAGTAAAGGAGGGCTGTAGGTCTGTAGCCAAGATTAGTCGCGTCCTCTCGAGCAGCAGCCGAAGCTCTTGCCTGATATTGTCCAGGTCGGTTAAAGTATTTTAAACTACGTTTGCTCAGGGATTTGTAATCTACGTAGATCCTAGTGTAAGTAAAAGGCGTCCTTTCCCGGGCTTTTCGCGCAGCATTCATCGCCCTCTCGGTTAGCCATCTTTGTTTCTGCTAGCCAACTCCTGGTTGGAATTACGGTATGGCTCTTAGCGTGCTAACCGACAAACCATTAGCTTACAATGTCGTCTTCGGCGATATTGCATGTTATTAAGAGGGGTTGACATTATTTCAATATTGCTAGACGCACATTTTGACTACGGTGATTGTGCCTTTAGTATAACCAGAGATCGCTTCGGGGGTAGGTCTAATTCAATATGTTTTGAAGGGCGGAAGCTAACTTGGCTAACGTTAGCTAGCGGCAGCCATCTTAGGCGAGCATGTAATCTTGGCTAGCTGGAAGTGCTGGTGTGGCACAACAAGATGGCCTGTTAATACTCGCACAAGGAGAATTTCCGCGTCTGTAGCTGCGTCAGAAATAGCACCAAATAACTTACTTCGATAGATCATTTTAATGTAAGTATTTCGCTGTTCTTTTAGTCATTACTATGATTACTCTCTTGTTGCTTTTGCTAAGAAGCTAGTTAGCTGGCTAAATCGCGAACATTAGCAGCTAACACAATGCTGTTTTGTCGTTAACCAGTCCCCCCTCGACCATAGCCAGCTAACTAGCGGCTATGAAGGCTATTTGTAGCTGTTATTGAGGGCTAGCAACCAGAACTTCTATGTTTAACAGTAAAACTCTGCCACTTACATTATTTTTAGGCCACATGCGTGTATTTAATAGCGATATTACGGATCTGCGCAGATACACGTATTTTTGGGCCATCGGGCTTCGGCTTGTGGATTGTATTAATGTTGCTAGGTTGATCATGATATGCGTCTCCACTTTGATTTTATCATTAGCCAGATAGGTGAAGCTTGTTTTAAGTGCTAACTTAGCTAGCAAATTGATATCCTGGCGTGCTATGAAGTATTGCCAGAGTGGCAGCGATGAGATATTAGCATTTATAGGAAATACATTTTATAGCCACTATTTTCATTTGTTCGTTGTTTACTACCAGCCATTAACCCCATACATCCCCAGCACAATCACTGTTTTCTAAGCATAATGCAGTAGAGTCTCAGTGATGAAGATAAGAGCATGGACCAGTAGATATACAATAGTACAGAATATATTGTTTTGTCTCATAGCAAGGCCCTCTTTAACCTATAACCTAACATCCACGAACCCCTTGTTTGCTTTATTGCCACCAACCAGATGCTATTTGTGTTGGCTGAGGTTGTGCACGCCTGTCCCGGGTGAGCAGGGTTCCTTCTCTAGGAGGGAGTGGGTGTCAAACTGATGTTGCAAAGGAGCCTTACCTCGAAGATCTATCTTGGACAATATCTGATCAAATGATGATCATTAACATTGTCTCCCCATAGACAATGATCTGTTGTCATACTTGTCCTTTAGCAAGACAGGCATTTAACTTAATATTGGCTTTATCATCTCTTCCTGCAATTGTATAAAGAGCCCCTGAGATGTTCTAAATTGGATTACATCGCAATTCTTTATCAAATGGACAACATCATGATCTTTTGATACACCCATAATATAATTTTGTGGTAGGGGAAACACCACCTCACATTAAGCATACTTGATTTGGACTTCTCATGTGAGTGTGGTACATTTTGTGATAATCAGGTATTGAAATATTAAAATTGGTAATTGTGTTAATGACTTGGAGATATGTTGCTTAACCCTGCACCAGGACACTACATGGGTTCTTATGTACATCCATACAACAGCATGTACTTGTTCATATTGTGTCAGTGTTTCTGTCGGGTAAGATTTGATGCCAACGGGCAGTTAAATTGTTCTGCTTGTTCTCTTGCCAGCCAAATTATACCATTTATCATTTTGTGACTATAAGATGTATATGAAAAACATAGGACACTATCAGACATGCAAGGAAACTGCCACAGTAATCTGCCACTAGCCCAAGGCCTCCACATCAAATTTTGTGAGATTACTAGGGAGTCGGGGCAGCACATTTTCCTTCTTGTCTACCGCTGGATAATTTAGTTTTTCTGTTTATCAATACATGTTACCCTAGACAAATTATCTCTGAAATGAAAACCACTCAAGGCACAGTAGTTATTTTTTCCTCTTTATTTTCCTCTCTTGCAGGTCTGATCACTGACAAGAACACCAGCGCTGCAGCGAACAAAACAAAGCATTTTATTCCCCGATTCCTTATTGAGTCATCGTCCGGCAAGAAAACGGAGGTCGTGGGGCTGGAGTGTGTTCTCATGGCCGAGTCAGAGACTGAATGTGACACACCCGGCCTTGACACACTTGGGTCGGAGTGTGTCATAGCCCACAGCCATGTCGACCTTCATTACGGAGCAGAAACGGAGATCATGACAGAGGAAAAGCGTGGATTAGAGCTGGAGATCCATGGCTCAGACTTAAAGATCCAGGGTCTGGGGACAGATCTCGGCGCTGTAGCCTGTGTGGATGCAATTGTAGCCGAGACAGACCACGACTACATTAAGGTGGAACATGGGGAGATGCATTGTTTCACTGGAGCCGAAATCAAGACGACAGGAAGTGAGGCTCTACTGGGAGAGGTGCTGCTTAAGACGGAAAGCGAGCATGTTGTGAAAGTAGAGTCTGACCATGGTGGGGAGTTGACAGTGGAGTCCGAAAATGGTGTAATCATTCATGAAGCCCATGGCCTGCAGTGTAACGAGTGCGGGGAGATTTTTGGCAGCATAGCTGATCTCCACCAACACTTTGAGATCCATAAGGACCTCAACCCTTACATCTGTGTCCACTGTGGTGAGAGCTTTGCTGTGGAGGCCAGCCTCAAACAACACATGAAGATTCACATGAAAGAGAAGCCCTATGTTCCGCCTGGAGTTGAGATCATGGGCAAAGATGTTATTGATGCCTTCAGCCTAAAGTCTCATCAGATGATTCATCTCCCTGACAAGCCACACAGATGCTCGGAGTGCGGTAAGAGCTTTGCAGCTGCCATCACCCTGAGGGAACACATGAAGATGCATTCAGAGGACAAGCCCTACAAGTGCACCCAGTGTAGGAAGAGCTTTGTCCGCAGAAGGCATCTGAAAAAGCACCAGGAGGTGCATGCAAGGGAGAAGCCATACACATGTGGTCAGTGTGGCAAAGGCTTCGCTACAACTTCCAACCTGAAGCAGCACCAGAAGACCCACGCAGCAGTTGTGCTTGGTGATAAACCCCACCGATGCACACAGTGTGGCAAGTGTTTTGCGGCTGCTGCCACCCTGAGAGAGCACCAGAGGATCCACTCGGGTGAGAAACCCTACAAATGCAACATGTGCAGGAAGAGCTTTGTCCGCAAACGCCATCTTAAGAAGCACCAGCAAGTCCACGCCGGAGGGAAGCCCTACACCTGCAGACATTGCAACAAGGGCTTCAATCACTCCTCTTCATTGTCTCGCCACCACAAAACCCACCTGCAGAATCCAGTGTTTTCTCCACCTCAGCCTGGGAAACCCATGTCTTATGGCACTCCCCCAAAGCAGAGGGTGCACCAGCAGGGAGATAAGCCCTATATGTGCCACCACTGTGAGAAGGGCTTTAATCATTCCTCTTCTCTGTCCCGGCACCAAAGAGTTCACTCGGAGGGAAAGAGCTACACCTGTGCTCACTGTGGCAAAAGATTCAATCACTCCTCCTCCCTTGCCAGGCATCAGAGAGTTCACTTGGAAGCCAAACAGCAGCAGCAGCAGCAGCCGCAACCACCACAGCCGCAACCGCAGCAGTACACCACCATTCCCACAGGGAAGGGATTCCCAAACAATGCCTTCCCTAAACAGCGCATCCTGTCTGTTGATAAACCATACAGGTGCTCCCAGTGTGGAAAAGGCTTTAACCATTCATCTTCCCTCTCCAGACATCACAGGATCCATGTAGATCAGTGAGCACCCTTTTCAACTTTTACATGCTGTCTCATGCAAGCGCAAACACCCCTGCTCCCCCTGTCTATGTTCTACCAATGGTCCCATCACTGATATCGCCACGCCACAGGAAACACCAGGCCAACTTCTATAGACAGCAGTGGTCGGGTTATCACATTTCTACATTGATGTGGAGCAGCTGAGAATAAATGGATAGTAACACTCAAGTCTTCAAAAGGAAATGGCTTGTCCTGAAGGACTTTTGTAACCTATAATTCAGAGCTGAACCCGGGACTTTGTGCTCAGTATGAAGAGGGTATAATAATAGATTCTGAAGGAGCCTCTGTTCTTGTTTGTGATTGTGCTTCACTTGCTCCAGGACCTCTTTTGAACACTTTTAAAGTAAAAAAAGAAAAGAAAGAAAGATGTGATTTGAAGATCTACATGATTAAAAATTGTTACCAGGAGAAGATATGCTTCACTCTCTGGTTAGTCTTTTTGATAGAAGAATTCAGTTTATGTACCTTCAGGTGGACATGTGCTTTTCAGCTGCAACTTTATTCAAAACTACCAACACAATTGGTGAACAAGAACTGTTGTCTCAATTTTATTTCTTTTTCACCCACATAACCCTTGTGAAGCAAACATCGAGAATCCAATGTAAATACTTAATGATTTTCTTTTATATATATATGTATAGGTGACTAGTGTGCTGTTCCAAAAGATTTTGATAGTAAGATCCACTTCGTCTCCACATTTTTTTTTCTCCCCCTTTTATGACTTTAATTTGTTTTACGTGTTGGAGATAAAAACATGTTGCAGGTGTTCTCATGCAGCTTGTTCTTGAATTCGGGCTCCATCCGACATGAGCCGATCTTGTATATTTATAAGGTTCTTTTCTTGTATGTCTACGATGGGTAAGCACTGCTGCATTGACTGTACAGAGAGCAATACTCGCTGACACCCTGATTCTATTATGACATGCAATTTAGCTATTAGAAAATGCATAATAGAAAATAAAGACCTCCTGGGTAGCATATTACAACATGTACTGTGTCCTAATTATTTACCGTGCAGTTTCCTCTGTACTCACGCACCAAAATGTACACGAAATGCAACATCACACTTTGTTTATTGCTTTGGAGACTAATTCAATGACCTGTGTATGGAATATAGGCAACTCTTACTCATGTTGATCTTGCAAACTATCACAATTTGATCTAAAAAAAAAAAAAGAAAAATAAGGTTGTGTATACTAAAGACTACACGAGAAGAAAATCTCACTTTTACAAGATTTTTTCCGAATTCCAATGGATGCGCTCTATTTACTGTTCTGTGTAAAATATCTTTTACAAACTGATGTATTTTTTTAGATATGGCTTGGGTTATATGAAAGGGAATGAGAGATATACAGTTTTTATGGGAGTGAACATGGTGAGCAATATTTTCTTTTCTTTTCATTTGGATAACAATTGTGCTTCAAACTGTAGCATAGGTTTCTTCCTTGTGTTAGATAGGTGCCTTATTGCATGCTATGTAGAAATGTATGCCGAGCTGTTATTTGAGAAAAAAAAGTTTGGGTTTTCAGAAGTCTTTTGTTCTTATTCATACTAACTTACCCTACATTTTAATTTGATGTCACTGATACCTATTGCTTTTTTTGCTTTCATGTATATTACCATGCGTTTACACTGTTACGACCATATTGTCTTTTATTTTTTTTCCCCTTCATTTTTTTGTCAATGGCCTCATTGTAGAAAGAAATTGTAAATGATCCATATAGGCTTCTCGTAGGGGCAAATCCTGTAACACCTCTTCCCAGTTTCTGAGTGGCACATATATGGATAAATAAAGGTTGTTGACTCTCTTGTGATGTTCAGTCAATGGGAGTGTGATTTTGAATTTGGCTGAGGATTCAACCCCAGTCTCAACTGTCTATTACTCATAAGTTGTTAAGACCCTGTATAATGGTGACACTAGATGAGGCATTAGTACTTACAACATACTTTCTACCATCAAATGAGTGATGTATAGTTGAATTAAACACTGTGGAAAAAGTACTCTGCGCCTTGCATTTCCCACATGTAGCCACAAGGTGTCACTCTTCACCAGCCCAAACATTCAAAAGGCGCAATGGGTATACTCCAGATGTGAGGGACAGGACCTGAATGCAAGTGTTTTACATTTATTTTTATAAGACTCTTATCCTTCCCACAGCTGGACAATTAATCTGATCTCACCAATCAGACTGCAGCAGCTGAGTTTAATGTAAGATCGATCTTTATGGGGAGAGCTCGTGGGAATGTATGAAAACAGCACAATGTCAGGAACCGTACCTTCTTCCCACACTCACTGGTTCACATTCTTTCACAGCTGGAGTTCAGACTGAAAATGCCTGTTGAGGTAGATGCTCACCGTCACTGATACCTCCAGAAATAACAGAGCTTATCTGCCCCGTGGGTGCAGGGAAATGCCTGGTTTACATCATTGATATTTACACTATAGATTTTATTTATGGGAATTATAAAGCTGGTGTAAACGTCCAGGGATCTCACCACCTACTGACAGAATATATCAAACTACACTTGTTAAGCTTAGTTACTGCATTTTTACCTAAATCTGGCAGTAGTTGTAAAACATAAAATGCCAACGGAGCTCATGCTGATGGAAAGACATGTCATTTTTTGTCCACAAACAATTTCTGGAGCTTCACAGCAAAACGGATGTAGTATTTTGAGAGTCGACTGAGGTAGATTCGGACCTGGTTTAAAATGTAAAAAATGTTTTTTTTTTAAAAATGGGGGGGAAAAAATAAAATAGCTCAAGAGACAGATTATTTGCACCCTTTTTTATAGAATTCTTCACTGTAGCTGGTAAAAGTGTCAGTATGCACCCCCTCTTAATTGAGTGCACACATTGCAGGTGCACATAACTTTTCAAGTCAATCTGGGATCTCAGTGAATCTGGCGATTTTCCGATTAGACAGAACGAGCTACTGGGCTTTTTTCAACAGTTCATGAAGACCCCATCTACCTCAATCCTTGATGAGATTGCTGTAACATTGTTTGGCTGTGAAGCTGCACAAATGTTTTGTGGACTACAAAATGTAATCTGCACGAGGGGGAGTGAGTAAATAATGACTGAATTATCACTTTTGTGTGAATTTACCCTTTAATGACACAGTATGACACAAAAAGACACTGTGGCTGACATACACAATTTTTTATTTGCGGTACTCACTACATGACAAAAGAGAGAAGGGAAACTCTAGAAGATGTTAATGCTGTTAACCTATGAGGCATTAAGAGAAAGAAACTGTACATTTATTGAACAAAAATGCACCATGATCAGCACATACACGTGGTGAATGGATAAATCAATGCATATTATCTCTAAGATTATTTACAAAGAGAAAAATATATATATATACTGTACAGCTATACACAGACCCCTGGTATTAATATGTAGAAGGGGCACCACCTCCTAGTTAGATATGTTTCTGACTGAGAGGTTGCATAGAACTGAAGATTCAAGCACATGGTTTTGGCCTTTTCAAGCTGAGCTGCCTGAAGAGATCCATCAGCTCTGACACAAAGCTTCAGCGGGAGACTCGGGGGCCCGCTATACGTTCATGACGGGAGTCAGCTGCAGCAGTGAGCTCTGTGGTCGGATGGCGTTGCTCTTTGCATGCAGTTTCTCCAGGTTTTGTAAAAAGCCTCTTCTCTTGAGACCCTCTATAATCACAGTGTTGCTGGAGGCCAGACTGACACGGGTCCTGTTGGGGGGGGAAAAAACGGGGGCCATGAGGTTGATATCTATCTACAAATATGCCATTTGAGCAAGGTGACGTGTTCTTGCATTCCATCTGTCCACCCAGAGGTGCACAGCGAGTTCAATGCCAAAAAAGAAGTCGTTTCTCCCTTTCTGATTATAACATGAAGGGTTAAGTGCTGCACACCAATTACACATAATTGTTAAAATGACTCCCTTCTGTCCAAATACTGGATGCTATAATTGGCCACAAGGTGTTTGCTCAGCTTTACGTCAAAGGAAAAAACACAAATTGGGAGTACGGCCAATCACAGACTGGTAACCCAGAGGTTAACTAACCTCAGTACAGTGTTTCTTTTGCCTGTTTCCTCCAGAATGTGATAGGATTCACACCTGGCATTAACATGCGTTTTGAGTGACCACTTGTGATCAAATCTCACTTTCTTGTCTTATTAGCACGCATATCACTGGGACAAACAGACTCAATGGTTTCACATGAAGTAAGGATATCTTCATGTAAAAAGTTTGCTGACAGTGAGCCAGTCTGAATAGTTACAAATTTGTCGTAGAAACAACTTCATGTATTTAATTTACAAAGCAGCATAAATGATTTGGACTTTGCCGTGGCGTTTGCTGTCTAACTTTGAGCTTTGACAAGATACCCAAGGTCTCAGTGTGAGCTACAATGAAATGATAACACAATAACAGTATCTCATTACAGCTACTATGAACAACTATAAAGAGAGGCACTCACCGAGGAGAGTCTATACCGCTGTCTCCTGTGATGCTCTGGTTCTCTCCCATTTCCACTGTTTCCCCATTCTCTGCCCCTCTGGCCCCACTGGACGTCCTCAGAACAGCTCTGTGGGTATGAGGAACACCCGTCTCATCGAACTCGTCCTCCCGCACTTCCTCCGCCTCAGCTGCCCAGTGAGCAGACTCGCCGTCGCCCTCGTCGGCTGACTTGCGGACAGTCTCTGTGTCCGACTCTATCTCACTAGTCTGGCAGTAGTCGAAGATGCTGCTGTCCGCAACTTCAAATGGCTCGGGATGATCCAAATCGAGGGTCACCTCGTGTTGTCTTTCCCCCTGGATCGATGTGCTCTGTCTGACGCTGGATTCACTTTGGGCCCCTGGTGATCTAGTCCTCTGATTGTGACGGATGCGTTTCCAGCTAGATTCTCCAGGTCCGGTGGGGCTGAGGGAAGCTTCCCTCTGGGTCGCAGGTGGAACAAGCTCTTTGAAAGTGCTGTCTCTTGAGTTTTGCATTGAGGCGACTTGTGGTTGGTGAAAGTTGGAGTTAAAATAGTGACCATAGAGTCCCTGAAAATGCAAATCAGATTCCCGGTTACTGTAAGACAACTGGTGGCTATGGTAGCCTCCTACACCTGGTCGGTACACATTCGCAGCATCACTGATCTCCTCGTTCAGACACAAGGAGCTGCAAGCATCCTCATCCTCCTGATCATCTGCTCTCTGATAGAGCCTGTAGTCGTCTTCTATGAAACCATCAGTGTCTGTTATTGAGAGAGTGCTGTCAGCTATCAGTTCAGGCCTTTCTCCCTGGTTCATGGTCCTTTGCTCTTGATTCCTGATAGCAGCTGGTCTTATCTCATCATGTTCCTGGGTGGCCGTAGTTTCCCGGGCCTGCTGGTGTGAAGAGAGCTCGTCGGGCCTCTGAACATCATCCCTTTGTGTGTTAGAGGATCTGAGGGAGTGTTTCCGCTGCAAAGAAGGCTTGGGCCAGGGCGGAGTGGGCTCATATGAGTGGTTTATGACAGGCTCGTAGGGATGGGTAGGGAGAATGGCAGTAGGACTGGTGTATTGTTGGACGTTAGAGAGGACATCATCACGGCATTCTGGCTCCTGAAAATGCCTTTTCCTGCCTTCTTCCTCCCAGCTCTCCTTGTCGTTTCCCGCTCTCTGATATCGAATCTTGTCGTCTATTCGCAGCGTACTGCTCTGTGGGTAGGCTGAGCTGTAGTCCAGTGGCAGCTCTCTGCTGAGCTTTGAGTCTGCTTGGAGCAGATGATCGCCAGTAAGGTCCCTCCCGTTGTTGCAGTCGTACCTGTCCTCAGACGTAGGCGATTTCCCTGCATGCTCTCCATTCTCTGCAACCACTTTGGCCCGGTGCGGGTCCCACGATTTGGAGCGATGACTCGTACATTCCTTCCTCCTTGGCCCTGAAGCCTTGCCTTCTTTCACCTCTCGTCGTCTTTGCTCTCTGTTGATGGTCGGGGGAATCTCAGCGTCTTTGATTGGATGAGTCTGGAAAGGGTTTTCAATGCGTTTCTTATAAAGGGATTTTCCCTCAACAGCTCCACCTTCTTCCACTTGATCTGGTTCATCGACAGGGATTTCCATTCTGAGCTGAGCAGGGATCAAATCCTCCCCCTCTGGATAATCATCTGCGCATATGGGAGACTTGCTCTTCCCCTTCTCCTTCTCTTTTTCCTTCTGTTTCTCTCTGGAGGAATGGACCCTCCTCTTGCTGCGAGAGGCCTTGTGAGCAGATCTTTTCCCTGCCCTGGAGGAGTGGTGATGCCTGGGTTTTGAGAATGTCAAGATCTCAGTGGACATTCCCTTGTCCACTCCCTTATCTTCTTTGTCCAGAGCCTTGTCCAACACTCTTTCTATCACCCTCTCCTTTCTCTCCTCGAGCTTCTTCATTAAGACAGTGTGGCGCGTCAGGTTGTCCACGGTCAGTTCAGGGTTGATGCGTTTGATGATGGCATGCTCCAGGTCTCTGGGTAAGTTGTTCAGGTCATCCTCGTCCCTCACCGGCCACTCCTCTGGAGGGAACTGGCCTGAGAATGACGCATACTCTTTCTTTGGTTTCTCTTTCTTACCTCCATTTCTCCGGAACAAACTGAGACCAAACTTTCTCCCTGGTTTGTTGTCCTTTTCTTTGCGGCCGGTCACGTTGGTGGTGGCTGTAGTTTTGCTGATCTCACTTGCGTGACAATCTGCCGCAGTGGAGGTGGACTGGTGCTGCACTGTGGGTTTGTGGTCTAATGGTCGGGGCCATTTTAAGCTCCTGCCGGTGCATTCACTTATGGAGATGGAGACAGAATGCTGGTCTGGGACAGTGGATGGTGGGACGGTGGCTGTTGCAGTGGTGGAGGCGATGTTAGTGGATGTTTGAGGGCTGAAGCAGCTGCAAGACTTGCAGTGGGCTACTGGCGGCGTTTGAGTGCTCTCAACACAGGCGTCGTTGCTTAGAAGGTAAGTAATGGGCGGAGGAGAGGGAGGTTCATCCGCTGAACCTGAAGTCCACCAGTTCTTCTCTCGGACCATGTTATTGGTGATGAAATATGTCTGAGGTGTGACGATGAAGTAGCCCTCGCCCGTATGGTAAATTTTGCGCTCCTTGATCAGAGTGCCGAGGGCATTGTAGAGGATGTCCTGAGTGGGGATGGTTATCCCTGAGACACGTGAAGAGAAAAGGGTGTTTAGAAAAAAAGACAAGCAAGATGCAAAAACATTTCAAGGTTTTTATGCCCACTTTTCATAATTCCACGACTCTGATGACTTAACCCTACTTAATCACCCACAGTTCAATGTGTTTCGATTTGATTCTGCAATCCACTGCACTCGGAAATTGGAAAATAACTACCTCCGACATGAAAACGTTTCATCCATGTCAGGATACCTAGTCTGAAACTCAAGATCCATGAAGTCCAGCTTCACTGAAAGGAACACAGATGACATCACAGCAGTATGGCTGCACTAACAGTGAACAATCACCTCTTATCTCTCATCACTTTTAACTTCAGGGAGTGTTTGTGTTCTGAAATGTGCTGTAACAACTTTTTAATTACCATTTTCATTTCCATTCAGTTGATTTATTGCTTGACAGTCTTTGCGAGCATGCTGTACAAGCCTACTCCTCCTGTCTCTCTTAAAGTGCCAATACTCTGTTAAATGAAGTTCACAGACTTGCCAAACAACCATCTCTTTGCTACGGGTGCCCATATTTTTTCCGAAATCAGAAATATCGACGTCCGAGCAAGCCAAAAAATGTTTTTTAAAAAGCGATGATAATACAGATAATGGTGTTCAGCAATATCTGATGGATTTCATTATCATATAGGCAAAATGTTTGATTCTCTCCTATAAATGATGCACTACACACTGCTTTAAGACATTATGTTACCCTTTTCCCTGCAATCTATGAAGGAATATGATTATATTTGTAAATATGTATACTGTTTTTATTTATTTTTATGTAAAATATAAAGTCCCAGTGCCATAAAGGTTGAATAATCTGCTGCAAAGTGCTGTCCCATTCCTATTTATACCATTTTGGGCCCCTCACACACTCAAGTAATTACCAGGTGGTGATGTCAGCTAAATCAGGGTTTAAGGCTTTAGGGGGAGCACTGGGATTGGGCCTTCAATATGAAGCTAAAGACAGTAGCCATTTTGTGTAGCTCAGCTGTACGATTGCAAACGGCTAGCCTGGCTCTGTTATATGGTAAAATATCCAATAAGCATCTCTACGATGACTGAGAAATAACAAATATCTTGCCTGCAAAAACCAAAGCGTAAAAACAAGAAGTTACTGCCACAGAACCTCTAACAAATGTTGAATTGTCGTCCGTACACTTTTTCATTTTGTATATTAAAAAAAGAATATCTTAAAACATGGCTTGGCTTTTTTCATGATTGCCCGTTTAATTATTTAAACACAACAAGAAAGGCTTCTTAATATTCTCCTCCCCATTTTTCTTCTTTGGTGCGCCTGGATTACCTTTCCACCACCCTTTTCTCCAGTGTTCCGAGAGCACCCGCCACAATTTTTGCGTACATTGTATTAAATAGCACACATCATCACAAGAGTGTTATCAACGATCTTACCCTCCACCAGAAACTGAATGAGTGCATTTATCAAAATATCAAACTACTAGTTTAACAAGCCAGATGAGGGAATATTTGATTTATTACCTGGGTGGGCTTTGCTCATGTAATTGACGAGTGCTTCCTGGTTGACGATGATTTCAGAGGAGTTCATGTCTGAGATGACGGAGCACAGCACCTCGGCCAAGGGAATGAACTGCGACTGAGGCACAGGGGACATCTGCACTGGGGACAGATCACCTGAAACGCACACACACGCAGATTATTGAGTGAAACAGGTGGGCCTGCTGCAGTACACACAAACACACCTGGGTTAGATAGATCCCGCTCTGAGTTGTGCTGCCAGTGAAAACAACTCAAAGTACTGAAGTTGACATTCCTCTCCTAACCGCCCTCTAAATCATGGTCGAGGTGGTCTATTTATGTGAGTTATATGAACCATGCCTGACTGCTTTTGAAATTCCATCAGTACTGGGACCGACCACGGAATTCCATTACTCCCACAGAAATGACCACAGGTCTGCCTGCTGGGCAGATCCGATATCCTGCCCCCCATATCACACGTCTAGGAGGTGCCCTTAGACAAACATGTTAGCGAAAGTGAGAGGGACTCGGAGGAAAGACAGAGACAGTCTTTGAAACATTTGTCTTTGTAAAAGTAGTACGAAACATACAAACAAACCGTGGGAGCCGATCAGCCAGAAGCCACAATGCTTTTAACTCATAAAACTAAGTCAGTTTAAAAGCTAAACAGACATTTTAGAGACGTTTCAGTTCAAAAACACAAGAATCAGCGGCGTTTCACACGTGGAGATCATAATTGAAGCAGCATGCAGTGGTTGAGTGCCTTCAGGCAAACAGGATTTTGTCTCCAAGAGAACAGGAGAGGTGGCTACAGTACCGCCATAACTGAACTTTGACGCAGTAATGTGAATACCTCGCTGAGAAGGCTCGAATGGTCAATGTGTTATACTGATGGCAGAGAAGAGGCAGTTAACAGTACCAATCATGGGATGTGTTGTCTTTTCTTCATTTATCAGAGATCAACTTCCCACAAGGTGAGGCAACCACAAACCAACAACCGACTTAGAAAGCTACATTTCCAGTAAAGCTGTCTAAAGATGGAGACATCGTCAGCTTACAGCAACATTTTGGGGTTATGGATAGATATGCTGCCAAACTGGAAGGTTGTGTTTAGGCATACTATTAGAAATGTTTCTTTTTCAGATTTGAGCCTTTAGGAGGTTTGTTTTGGGTTTACAGTCTAGTTCAAATGTTTATATTTAAGTTAACATGATAGATGGTTGGAGCTGAGGCTCAGCTCTGATGTGGTTATGGTCTGAATAAGAATGTGGATGAGGGTTTTTGTTGCTGTGCACAGCGGGGGTTCCTCTGCGTGCATTACGTTATTTCTTTTACTCCTTCCTTCAGCTGCTGCCTGTTAGGGGATCGCCACAGCGGATCATCTGTTTTTAGATCTGTTTCTTTTATGATCCGCATATTTGATTTGGCGTAGGCTTTTCACGGCGGATGCCATTCCTGATGCAACACTCCCGGTTTATCCTGGCACTGGTTTGCGCATCCCCAGTGGTTTGAGCTGCACATGTTATGTCTTTTACAAAAGTCATTATTATTTGAAATATTGGAATACTGACACCGATGCGTGCTTCCTAAAAAACACAATACAGACTACATCTGCAACGATTAATTGATTACCTGTCAACTATTAGGCTGTTTTTTTGCTTTTTTTATGCCTTTGTCATATGGCTTTATTGGAGTACAGCTGAAGAGGGACATGGAAATGGCATGAGAGAGTGGTTGGATTTAAATCTTGGGCCACTGCGACAAGGACACAGCTTCTGCAAATGGGGCGCATTCTCAACTAACTAAACCTCTGGAGCACCAATTATCACCAGTTATTTTGATATTCAATTAAATAGTTTGAGTAACTTTTTTTTCTACAAAACAACACTAAAATTCTCTGATCCAGCTTCTTAAATGTGAATATTTTCAGGTGTCTTTATGGCAGTAAAGTATATTGCCTTGGGTTGCTCACCAATCGATTTATTAAAAAAATAACAATGAAAATAATCCTCAGTTACAACCCTAATACAGACATCAAAATGTGATTAAGTTAACTAAAAGAAAGTGAGCTCAGTGGAAGCATCGAAACCAACCAGATCCCACCGATGAATGATTAGCATCTGACCCGGTTAACGAACTCCCTTCGTGTGAACACAAGGCCACGGACATAACCTTACCCACAGGGCTGGAAAATTGGTTTTGGTTAATCAGCTACACCTCATTAATGTGAGTAGCGTAAAGGGTGAAAGAGGGGACAAGAGATTAAATGGGGATGCAGAACAAGAAACAGTTCCTTGATCACTCTCTCCATCTGTATTTGACTTGACCATCAACAGTATCCAATGCGACTTGAATGTAAAAAAAAGAACACACATGCACATGATTGTATTCTGCTACAGTTGGAGCTTCGGCTTGTTGTCGTTATTGACAGAGACATATTCCCCATGTGACTCCAAGATGTGCTGACAACAGCACTTTGTGTATAAATGTGTAAATTAAGCCTGAACATGTGGCGTGTGGGACTGTGACTGATTCTCCCGTCAACACCACTGAGGCATTCAGTGAAAACACTGCAGGGCTCAAACTAAACATTTACAACCCTCACACTTGAACCACTTATGTCTGAGGCAGGGAAAAATAAACAACCAATCAGATACCTGCCGTAGTAAAGCCGTGACGAAACACATGTGAATCACACACAAACTGATAAAACCAGGTGAGACTCTCTTTTAATCTAAATAAATACTTGTGTCAAGTGACAGCATGATCATACTCCACTAGTGTTAAGTAATTTAATTTAATTTAGTATTTTTTTCCCATATTTTTCAGCATATCAAAATAAAGAATGAAAAAACAATTACATCAAGAATTATTCAGTAATATTCAGTGTATTTAACGCTGCATTGTGCTGCAGTAAGTCTCAAAAAACGCAATTTTCTACCTATTAAACACTTATCAGAAGCTATTTATTTCTAGCGTGTCAACTAAATTGATCTTGCTGCATTAACAGATCGTTTCACCAGTTTAAAGTAATTTTCTCTTGTGTGAATCACCACCTATGCACTGCTGTTTTGCCAGTTTTCTGTATTTTCTGTAAATAATTGTTTTAAACGGTCAATGGACTTTCGATCGTGCCTTCCAGACTGATGGCAGTGGCTGCCACGCAAGGTGCCGACCTGCTCATCAGGAGCAATTTGGGGATCAGTAGCTTGCTCAAGGAGCCGGGGAATTGAGACAGCAACCTTCCAATTACTGGACGACCCGCTCTACTTCCTGAGCTCCTCCTTAAATGTTGAACACACACTGAACATAAACAGATTTTTACGATAAAGTTTGCTTTCTTCACAATCAGTGTTCTTAGATTTTAGCTTCCTGTTTTTCAGTACAGTAGCCGAATAACGCTGACCACAGAGCAGCAGAAATGTGTTAATCACACTGCTGCTCATTCCGAGTTAGTAAGAAAGAAAGAAATATATCAAGCAAAGTCGGTTAAAAAAACAAACTATTATCGGCACACTGAGCTCACTTAAGGCTCATAAGTCTCACAGACAGGGGTCTTTCTCTCCAAAACTGATCCTATGACATACGGGGGGATTGTAAAGAAAAAAACCATCTGCCTTCCCCCCGGCTCCGACAGAAGACGTTAATCTGACTAAATCTCAGAGCGGATATCTCAATAGCAGTCTCCCTGGGCAGTGAATTAGTGCAGCTGACTTAGCCCCACATTGTTGTTAACTTCCTATAGGAATGTCTGGCTGGCCGTCCACATAGCAACCACTTATAGCTGCTGTCAACAGCCGAAAGGCCAGCGAGGATATGACGGGGTCAGAGGAGGCAGATGATTGTTCACAGCAGCCCAACAAACTGATGGGAAGTCACGATCTCCCTTCTGTGTAGAGAGAAAAAAAAATAGATACTTTTTTCTCTCACCTGTGGTGCTGGTAATCCATCTAGATTGTTTTGGTGCGAGTTTCCTACTTTTTTAATATCAACAGCAATGTGTCTTTCTAGAAATCACATGGTCACTCAAGATAATCCACAGCTCTTGTAGTGAGCAGTTTCATGAAGGAACTATTTTCTTTTCACAGCGTAGAAGAAAGTGGTCATCTACTCATGGAGCTAGTTAGTCAGCCTCTAATCCATAAGTCGATGCACTGCGCTGGTGGGTGTAATTCGGCGGAGAATACAGTTCCTACATGAAACGCTTACAGCACTGTCTGTGGATTATCTTTGAGGGTCAGGATGTCTAGAAAAAGAGACATCACTGTTGAGCTTTAAATGTGTTGTTTTGGTATTCTGAGCACCAAAAGCTGAATTTAAATCTAGAAAAGGCAGCCAATATCTCCAAAACTCTGCGGCTCACACCAAAACAATCCGGATGGATTCATACTACAACAGACGAGAAACATATGTATTTATGTCTCTGGGTGAACTGCCCCTTCAAAATGACTTCCCCCCCCTCTTTGCACAGAAGTAGTGACCCTCTCTGACCATGTCCTGGTTCAAAACAGGATATCCTGTCGGACACCTGCTTGCAAAGAGGTTAAAAACAGAAATAGGTTCAAGCGAGAGTGTGTTTCCCTCATGCATTTCAATTCCATGTATTTTGATAAAATAATAATCAATGGCAAAGTGATGCTGGCAATGCAGGTGTGAGGCAAAAACACTCCTACAGCAGTTTGTTTATGAGGACAAGCTGTGTTAGACCGGATCAGTGTTTATTGAGTCTAACATTAGCAGGCGTGACCGTCGGGGAGGTTCGGTGTTGTAACCGTCTTCTCTCCAGGGGGAACGGACCTCTGTGCTCCTGTAATATAAGCCCGGGCCACCGACATTACACTCATTGTCATACACGGCATGAATACCCTGCTGGGAGCCATGGCAACCGAACCCCGCGCAACAAGGAGGGAGGGAAACAGAGTCAGACAGGAGACGAGACTGGTGTTAAAGTATGTCAGGAGGAGTTCAATGTAACCTCTTAAAGGAGCAGTCCAACAGTTTGACAGTGAAAGTCTATTCACCGGTTGGTCGTAATCGGCCTGTAAAAAGAGTTCCTCCTCTTCTTCCTCTTACCTTGGCTCGCGGGGAGCTTTGTCAAGTCTGAAAAAATAACTCTGATGATGTCCCGATGATGTTATCTCACTCTAGGTTTGAAGACAAATATATAGCAGAAAGCTACAAAGTTACAAACTGGGGGTGCATTGTTTTGAAGATGTATGAGGGTCGCACACCTCCCCGCTTCATCAGAGCTGCTTGTCAGATGGTTGAATAGCTTTGGAAACCCCCCTCACACATCTTCCAATATTGGAAAAAGGGGAAGCTGTGTCCAGCCTTCCCAGCAACCTTCCGAATCCAACTTTCACACACACTTTGCGCCATGACCGTCCAGCTGTGTGGAGGTGAGAAGGAAAGCCAGAGGTTTGGACTTCTCTCTGTAGCTCTGTTTTTTTTGGGGGGTTTTTTGGGTTACACAACCATTTCTTTCCCTTTTCACGCAAACAACTGAGTACAACCTTATGGTTAAATCTAAACAATGTCATGTCTTCACCCTTCCCGATATTTGTAACAACACATTGAACAAACTGTTTCATTCATGGAATACTTTATCCAGTGGCATCATGGGATTGTAGGAGTCAGTGCGTTGCTGCATTCCAGACGACTCAAAATTCAAAAATGTCCTACTAGAATACGTACCATGGAACGCCAAGATGGCAAATCCATCTAGCTCGACTTCACAAGGACACAGTTGTCTGATGTCACCAACACGGGCAGTGCCCAGTTTGCGTATCCATTATGTGTCCTGATTTTTCATCACCCTTCTGTTGACGTACCTAGCACACCGATCTAGCACTAAAAGGGTGGAGCAAGAAACACTGCTGTCCAACGATTGGTCGACGGAATCCTCACTCCTGCATGACAGGAGGAATAGAGCACCAACACCGGCACGAACCCGCCAGTTTTGAATTCCACAGCGTATGTTTTTGTTCCGTTTCATGGAAAAGTCGGGACAAGATTCTTTCTCGCATGTTATGTAGGGACGACACACATAGACGTGAACATGCAGAGAGGCGAAAGCGATTACACAAAAGAATGACTTAGCCTTTCCAGATTGTTTCGTTTGATTTAGCATATTTTTCACCCCATATGTCAAAAACCTCCAAAATCACATCCAGACTGTGAGAACTACTGAGACAATACATACTTTTAATGCCTAACCTTAAACAACAAGTCTGAACTGAATTTTTGTGGTCTTCGCCATAACATTACAACAACGTGACAAAGCCCACACAAGCGGAGCTGAACGACAGCCGTTTCTTCCCATGTCATAAACTGTTCTGTGCAAGAATATAATGCTGCCTGGGGGATAGAAATGCCTGTAGCTGCGTGCTCATATTGGAGATGATTGACAGAGGTCTTCTCTCCTCTATCCCCGCTGAGATCTTCTTGGCTGCTAACGCTGATCAATGCCACATGTATTCACATGGCTACGTCGTTAGCTGGCCTCAGAGCCACATGAGTCCCATTTCATACATGATTGCATTACCTCCAGCTTCTTGGGAAGAAAATACAGACACACCACACAGAACTGTAGGCCATCCGTGAGCTATAGTGACTCAGATTGAAAATAGTGTTTTAAGTCTAAATGATCTTAACTGGGTACAGCAACGTGACGGTCAAAGTACTGCGTTTTGAAGTCCTGCAGCAACGCGTACCACAGCACCAATTTTGGTCTCTCAATCAGTGGTTAGAGAGACGTGACATAACGCCACCACAACATTTAGCATTTAAACAATGAAAATACCTCTTCTTACCTTGATAACAGTGTGAAACACACAGACCTCCAGTGATCAAACATGTTATGTATGATAAATGCAGTGTGAAGCTCAGTTATGATCACGAACATGCTGTCAGACAAACACATATACAAATGTGGAGACACAACAAAAATATAGCCTTCACGACAGCATACATATCATTTTGAATTTAAAATGTAACGTTATGCTATGTGCTAATGTTCGAATATGCAGGTTAGGAAACAACTCTGCTCTGTCGGCAGGTCGTCACAGTGGTTTCACTTAACATTTGAGGGCAGCAGTAATCTTCTGCTCCTGTGTCGGTTCTGTGCTTTAAAGCAGTCACGCTGGAGTCCAGTACATTTAAACAAATTGCACCTTGATGTGAGACTTGGTTAATATGTTGTTGCTTATCAGCCATCCTATCATCAGGCTCTGGAGCAGGCAGTGTTGATCGGATCACCACTTTGGTCCAGACTGTAACTACGCTGGACACAGGTATTCATGGTCCCAGGAGGATGGATCCTACTGAGATAGGTGATACAATAAATCTTTTTCTCTGGTGCCACCACAAGGTTGACAGTTTTGTTTTTTAAGGGAAATGTGTTGACAGGTATCGGGTGGACTGGCTTTATAGTTGGTACACACATTTACTCCCTCCTCAGGATGAATTGCAATTAGTTTGTTTATCTCTGGCTTTTAATTAAGTGCTATCACCAGGCCGACATCTTAATTTGCTCATGACCAAATACCATCAGTCTCAGCTGTATTTTGTCTTTTGTGCAATGTCCCGTAAAAATAAACAATAAAATAACAAGCGTGTTTGCATTGACTAGCTAACGACAGCATTTAGCTCAGTCACGCATGCAAGAATTCTGACAGAGAGGGTTTTAGTGAAATGTACACAATGTCTTACAATCATGGATGTCGCAAACAAACAGTAAAAGCAAAGGTCTTAAATGTGAAAATGTCACAAACTAGCATGGGATTATGGGAGTTGTTGTTGCCACCATTAAACAAACTATCTGACGGGGCACCGTTTTGCTCAGTTAGTAGAGCAGGTGTCCCATGTACAGAGGCTTTGTCCTCGCAGCAGTGGACCTGGGTTCGACTCCCGGCCTGGGGCCCTTTGTTGTGTGTCAACCCCCCCCCCCCAAAATCCTGTTTCCTGTTCAGCTATTCAGTCAATAGAGCCATAAAAGGCCAAAAAAAATGCTGAATAAAAAAACAATCTAGCTGACGTGACTCAGACAGAAATTTTCATGTTTAAAAGTTTCATTTGTTTTGCCTTCGGTCACATTTGCCAACTTCCTTCCTCACTCTCCGATGTGCCATCGGAAAAATTACAGATTTCTCCGGGTTTGAACATTGTTGGAAACTTTTGGGATAATGTAACACACACAACTTGACAAAATATCTAACAAAGTTCTTGTCATTTTCAGACATTTAAATGCAGAAATGTTACATTTTATGTCTTTAAACTATATCCACGCTTTAATGGGAGACCAGAAACCAAAGCCTTGGAGAAGTTTGCACAACTTGTGACGGAATCTAGTCCACGAACTTTCACCTTCATGCTATCACGGGTAAGATCTATCTGAAGCATCGGACTTGTTGCCACAATCCCACACTCCCCGGCCTCTTTGGAGACACGCACCCACGGACACACACCATCTTATCATATACTGGTGTCGTCTAATCTTTTAGGCTCCACTGAGCAAACAGGCTAATCTTCTCTCTCCCTCATTAAAGACACACTGCATGGCATTCAACATGAACCTGAGGCCCGCCCGGAGTGCAGAGTCCCTTCCCTGTCTCCCATCCAACGAGACCTTGTGAGGATAACGCTTCAGTGAATCTACAGGCTGTACGTGAAGGATCTGAGCTAAGTCTCTGGTGGGACGATGTCAAACAATCATACAGTCAGATTTACTGTAATGGGTAAGAGATGCCAACTGTAATTTTCGCCATTACTGCCTCCCAATCCCGCAACAACTTCCCTTTGTTTTGGGTTTTTCAGTCTCACAGGCCCGCCATGATCCCTCCCTCGTCTGCTAATGTTTGTGTGAGAGTGTGTGTGTGTGTGCGTGCGCGTGTGCACGTCACACTTTTTAGCTTTACGGGTTCTTGTCTGTCATTCCAAAAGAACACACAGATGTGGGCGTTGCTGTTAAATGGCCCAATAAACTGAGTGAAAAGATCCCTTCAGAGAGCAATCACAGTCCCAACAACCAAACCTCGCCCAGTCTAACAACACTGCCCTTTCCTGTCCTTCCACTCTGAAAGGACAAACACTGTACGGATATCAACAATGTCTGCAAATGTTTGCGTTACATCGTTGAAAGTACCATATACAGGCTTTTTCCTGTGTACAGTTTGCCACATTTTACCGACTTTGTAGTTCACTTAAAAAGCACATCCATAAACAACAAAATGGAGAGACTGAGCTCACTTTATTGATTGATTCACAACAATGAAACCAGCGTTTCCAGCCCAAAAGTGAAGGCATTAGGTAAATATTTAATCTGACCTATTGACGGAACAGTATCTCAGAGTGCTTGCGTTTAAACATTAAGTGAGGCGTTGAAGGAAAAGAGTGACATTTGGACTGTGCCCTCTTTTTAATCCGTGTTCGAGAAAGTGCCTTTTTTTTTTTTGGCAACACTGACTCGTTTTATCTGGATACTATCTGAAGAATGATCCGCGTTATTTAATCCAATTTAGGCTTATTGTCAGGACATGAATGCTGATTTTCTAGGAATAAACAGTTCTGATTATTCAGCAGAGAAACAGATAAGACTAAAAGTCAAAAAGCCATGACTAAAGAGGATTGGTGAGCTAAAACTTTTGAGCCGTGACGAGAAACACAGCCAAGCTTTGTGTTGACACGAATCACCATAGAAACCTTTACTGTGGCAGCCACCGGCCACATCCAATACAAAGCTGAAGAAACAGAAGAAACATGGGCAGGAGTACAGCATGGGTATCTATAATCCAGCTATGGCCTTAAGAACCCATTTTGCCAAACCAACCCTTTGACATTTAATGTATGTTGGCAAGAAAACATAAGCAGGCTGTGACTCAGCTTCTCAAATTGACTTTCACAGGCCTTAAAACCTTTATGCTCACATAACAGTTGGTCACCACGGGTCTTGGCTGCAAACCCCTGCGGCTGTAATGCCATTAAATAATGTTTTTACCATCCGATTCACAGCAGGAACAATTTAAATAGCGATCCAGCTAATGCAGTAAGAAATGAATGACCGGGTACAAAGCGTAAACCCTGTTATCATGTTCTTGTGAAACAGAAATACACCTGACCAGGTGTTTAACAGAGGACCAGTAACAATGTGAAGGTAGACAGGCCTGTATTTTATAGCTCGGCCCAAAGTGCTCTGTGTAACGTGATATCGATGCCAGTGCCAGGAGACAGGATTTAGAACACAACACTTTAGTTCCCCATCTTTTTTACTATACGTCATACCTTTTCAGACTTCAATGGGCCGCACCCCAACATATCTGGCTCTTGTCTGCTCTCATGAACATGAACATTACCCCCACAGTGCTGTTTCTGCCAGATGCCCGAGTCCAAGTCATTTAAATGTGGGCCACAGTACATTTCCTTTGTTCTTTAACAGCCATGTATATGCTTTTCACATTTCTAGACTTACTTAGGCAGAAACTCAGCTTGATTCCAGATCTCGTGCTTTTAGGGCTAAACTTAACATTCCATCTTAATGGAAGGCATTTGGTGAAAGGGATACTTCAAAGATTAGTATTACACTGCAATAAAGAGGGGGAGTTACAGACAGAAGAAAAAAAAGGTCATAATTATCTTGTTAGAGTCTTTTATAAATAACCCTGCATGACATCAGCCTGTACTGCCTGCATTACTCAAGATTATTACTAACAAACTTATTTTCAATAACGGATTTGATGCATGGATAGATAGATGGATAAATTGAAATAAATCACTTTCTTATCTTTATTTTGTGGTTAATAAAAAGATAAAACATCATTGGCCTGTCCATTTTTGCCCAGTGCTCCAATAACAGACGAGCAAGCTTGGTACGCTGGTGAACCTCTGTGAACTTTTCTGTTTCCTGCTGAACTTATATGTGCTACAAGCTAGGCTTGCACAGCCAGGTTTCTTATTGTCAAGCTTGTCCGACCTAGCAACAGTAACTAAGGGGGTGGAACTTTCAATAGGTCAATCAAAATCAAAGATCGAGTGTGTGCATGGTTCACAACAGATCTGTTTCATTTCAGACAAGAAAAGAAGTCTGGTTCTCTGTCCAGATGCTTCAAAAGTAAATGAGCAGCTACATAAATTCTGTGTGGTCGTAAATTCTCAGAAGCAAAATGGCATTTCAATACCAAATGCAAACAAGACAGATGTGTACACCTGTACGTCCAGCATTGAAGGGCATGGAAGGCTGCTAATGTTCTCCCATGAGGAATGAGGAAATAAAACTTCTTCCAACAACTATAATCTACAAAATATCTTGCCTGGTCAATATCATACAGTCATGTGTAAGTTCTTTCTCTCTGTTTGTCTGTTTATTTATACTCAGTGTGGCTTTGGTTCGAAACACATGACCATCTGAGCCACCACAAAAACCAACAAAGCTTTTCTGTTTGCTTGCCTTTTACAGCAATTAATTCAGTCAATGGTTTCCTGATGTTTTTCAGTTCTTTTGGCTCTGATTCAGTTGTGTGCGGCTGGTTTCACGACTACCTCACTGACTGATATCAGTGTAAAAAAAAAAGTGTCCTGTACTCAATCTTTTTTATGTGTAACAGAAGGTGTTCCCCAAGGTTCAATTATAGGCCCCCCACTTAATCAATTTTAAACACCTGTGCAATTTTTTATGACCTTTTTGTACCATTTCAGCGGTGATAAAGCTCATCTGTGCTCTTGCATTTCACTCCCATACTAACCACTGAGCTCAGAATAAGCAAGAGCTTCTAGTTTCCCCAGTTTCGCCTCCGTCAAGGATCCAGGTTTTCACCGCATTAAATCTATATGGCTTTTCCAGACAGATATGCACAAGATCTATGAGGGTTTCCAGCTGATCCACACCCCTTAATCAAGAGTGATGGCAGTCATTGGTTGCAGATGAAACCCATTTCCTCCTATTTAGCTAAGATCGAGGTGCAGCACATTTCTGTGTTTGTTATCCCAGTATTAAGAACACAGCTCCCGTCCGGTGTCTGCCATATGATCCATCACTTTTTAATGCCCTTCAACTGGTCAGCACGCAGCTCTGCTGAGGTCCTTGAAAGTATCTTTCACTCCTGAAATACAATAACACAGCACCTTTCTGTCACAGGGCCGATGTTAGCATACCACCGCATTTATCAATGCTAAATGAAGCAAGGAAAACATCCTGTCAGGAAACTGAAGATTAATAGTAATACCAAATTTAATGTAATATTGCTTCACGTCTGTGTCGACCCATTTGTCTGACCAGAAAGTGAATGAAGATAAATCCCACGGGGGAAACCCGAGCGGCCGCTGACAGGGTGTATAAGCTGAGGGATACAGAGGAAACTCCTCAACTGTTATTGTTGGCACCACTCCACTCCACCGCTACGGGTGAGCCCAATATTTGGGTTGATAAAAAGGCCAGCGTGCCTGATTCTCACCAGGAGTGAGCTTCCTGCTCAATGGGAAGGATGTGGCTAACAAATGATGTGCTGAGAGGCATGCACACACGCATAGTCTCTCACATGTGGAGACACCGGCGAGGTCAAGTCTGAGAACGGAGGTCAAGGTTTCCTCATATCTGGACCGTATAAGCCATCTTTTACAAGCACAGGAAGTCGGCAGACATTCTAGATAAAAGCAGGGATACACCCTTGGTGCTGGCATGTAAAAGATAATAAGAGTAAAGCTTGTAGGTATTATAAGACTTTAGCCTAATTTACTACCAACAATGTAATTTGAATAACAATCTAAACGTTCAACGGAGCTGCACAAACCAGACGCTCAACCAAAAACAAAACCGTTCATGTTACAACTGAATTAATCTCCAGTCAACTGTTTATTTTTGTGATAAATACAATTAGGCGTTCTTTGATCTACCAAACCGACACTGTAGTCAGACATAGGACCCCTACACTGTTGGGTGCCAAAAAATGTGCTATTAGTCTCAAAGAATAATGGTCCTCTGTGTTTGTCTGTCAGACTACGGACTCTTCATCATTATGAAAACCCTGAAAAACGGCAGCGTATATTTTGTGTAATTGCTTAATGTCATACTATTAGTGTCAGGCAGCTCAAGAGCGATTGTTTGTAACCAATATTGTTTGAGATCAGTAACTGAGCAGATCTCACACAAATCTGCTTTTCTGCGAGTGTTTCCCCTCAGTCTGCCTTTTCACACAGTTCTGAGCAAAGTAAATTAATAAAATCATGGAGTCCGAACAAAATCCTCAGTAAAAAGACATGTACTTGTACCTGGGTGCTCTTGCAATTGCCAGGGAGTAGGCTATGTGAAAACCTCAACTACTTCAACCTTCTAGTAAAAAAAACAGTAAGACAGCACATGAAAAAAAGGCACAGCTTAAATAAAGGATTAAAACAGTTAAAAATAATTGTTAAAGAAATGCAAAAGCAGTAACTACAATTAGAAAGGGATAGACATACATATATATATATATATATATATATATATATATATATATATACACACATATAAGCTGAAAGTAGGATGATGGATAGCTTAAACAGTTGATATAGTTAGCTAAAGGTAGGCTAGTGAAAAAAACATTTAAATGTGTAAGCTAAACGTAGGCTAATAGATGAATACATGTAAGTAATCAAAATAGCTAACAACAATTGATAAAGTGATGAAACGGTTATCTAAAAGAAAGCAGACTTGACAGAAGCAACCTAAACATTGTAAGTTCACAGGTATAAAACAAATGTTTGGAACATTAACGTGTGGTGTGACGTGGGTAGTGAACACCTGGATACTGTATTGATGTATGTTACTCTGTTTGCCTTCTAACGAACCCTCTGAAGCAAACTGACCTCAAGGTGGCTTGTTAGCAATAAGGTTGTAACCTTTGACCTTTTGTGCTTAGTTAGGACAGGGTGGGCCATTTAAACCTGGAAGGCCCGGCAAGGGGGTGTCATGGTTAATAAGCTAACATCTGGAAGAGTTATGACCATTAGTGAAGCGCTTTGAGACTTCGACAAAACACCCTCATGAAAGGAGACACCCCTTGTGTGAAAATACAACACTTTCAAGTGAAAAGTAAAGAGCAGAAATGAGGCTCTCTGAGCCGGCGAACTCAGGAAATGATCTCAAGAGTAAATGAAGCATTTCAGGAATGCTTCACCACCTCATGGTATGGTTAGTTAAATGAAACATACTATTTAAAAAGGAAACTTGGCTTAGCCATGCTGTTCTTCAAAAACACACAGAGGGAGACCTACAGAACGCCTGCAATGACCAGAAATGCGTTTTTCCATGGCAAAAGTGAGAGCCCTGTCTAAGGCTCATTCACATCCATGTTCAAGAGGACGAGGGCAGTTTACAAAGGTTGATTGTTGGAAGGACACAGAACACCTCATTACACCACTGGCTGACTGCGTATAAATGTTTCAGCTCCTGGATCCATGCTCATCCTGCTGCGCCGACAGCAGCGGGACGCTAAATAATGCAGCACCAGCTAACAGTCATTATGAAGCCTCTGGTTTCAACGGGAGAGCCTCCAGTCAGAATTTAGTTAAGACTGCTGACTGGGCAATAAGTGCATTTTCATACACAATAAAGATTCAGTTAAAACCTCATTAGGGAAATAGTTTAGGGAAAAAAAGCTTATTAATCCCTTTTTAGTAAGATGAGAAGATCAATACAAGTCTCTACAATGTCTCTGCGTAACAGAGCTAGGCCATTAACTTAGCTTAGCGTAAAGACTGGAAGGTAGGGGAAACAGATAACCTCTTTGCCGAGTTCAGAAATGTGCCGACCAGCAGCTCTAACTTTTACTTACATGTTTTATCCTGTTGGTCTGATCTGGAAATAGCCAGGCTACCTGTTCCCCTCAGCTTCCAGTCGTTTGGCTATACAAGCTTATCACCTCCCGGCAGAGGCACGACAGCTGTATAAATCTTCACACCGGCTCGATGGAGAAATAAATTATAAGCACATTTTCTCAAATGAAGAACTATTTCGTGAAATCCACTATGCTGACTATTGCAATTTTCAGGTAAACCATCTTAACAGCATTTGATCGATGAAACAAAAATGGAGTAATTATGACCAGTTTCATGGAAAGGGTGACCATCGCTTGATTTCTGCCTGTGTTTTTATTCTGTTCATACAGTAAAAAAAAAAGGTGAGCTAGATATAATGCACGGTTTCTATGAGCTAACACCAGTGTCAGAAACTTCAATATAGCTACATTTATCAAGACAAAGACAACAAACGCCAGTGATGTTTTTGCATTTTCCTCGTATTCTGTGTTTCCTGCAGGACACTCGAGCCACACTGGACAATAATGAAATTACTTTGCGGTGGCATTATTCGGTAAACAACTGCTGGAGGGAAGAAAAGGGATGAAGACATAATTTCAAAGTCGAAGAGGAAGGACGAGAAACACCCCGCAGACGTTGGTGAGCTGAAGCGGAGAGGTCAACCCCAGTACCAGGGAGGCCCATTCCCACAAGGATAACAACGAAGCCTGTTCATACTAACTCCTCACCCTGTCTGTTTACCTCGGCCTAACCTCATCACGATCCCCTCAATCAATCAGCCCTCTCCACCTCCGTTCACGTCCTTTCTTGCATATTCTCCCCTCAAGAAGAGGCCCCCGGAGGTGACAGTCCGTCTCCTCCCAGGCTCCATGATAATCAGACAGGACCAATGAGGGATTAGCACAGATTAATCAAAAGGATGTGTCTGTTTGTCTGGGAGCTTTGTCTGAACAATCTTTGTCTCTCATATCGTTATCGAATGGCTGTAAAGGTGACCGATCATTTCCTCTCCTTCGGTATGTTACATAGCTTCTTGTGCATGTAAGAAGTCTTTGAAAGTGCTCCTGGCGCGGCTCTAAGTCCCGCCTTCAATTCTGTGACTTTGTGACATCATATTATATCATCCTGTCACGCTTTTTGGTAATTTGTACCTTTTTTCCAAACTGGACGCTGGAAACACAAACAGAGCCGACCGGTTGAGCGGCGCTGGCTCAGGCGCGTGTGAGCGGACCAATCAAAGCAGACTGGGCCTTAAAGAGACAGGGGCTAAAACAGAGCGTCTCAGACAGAGGGTGGATACGTGCACAATTTATCTCTTTTAAAAAACATCCTCTGAAGTAGCTTCTTTAAAGAACCTCCTCACGTCTCAACCTTGTTTTGACCCAGGGCTGTTGGAAATCCACTGTAGCCCCTAACTCATAACATTTCTATTTTCTAGCTGACATGTTTATATCAGAACAATGTCAAGGCTTCTAAGTCCATGCCTGATATCAATCTAGAAGTCTGACTTTCACAGTCCCTCACTGGCCATGAAATGAGGGGACATTAATCCTGGGTAACAGAAAAGCGGCGGTGGTCGGCAGCCGGTCGCATGGTGATTCACTGCTGACCGATTCTCAGTAAGGAGGCAGTAAAACCGGCCCCTGACAGCCTGCCAGCGCTGATTTCCATACAAATTGCTGCAGTGTGAGGCGAGGGATTTGTTGAGGCGGAGAAGGAGGTGACATGTCCACACACGGACGTGTTTGCCCACAAGTTTCTGGTGTGAAGCTCAAACACGAGGAGTCCGTCGAGGCATCGAGTGCCTGTCATACATCGTCATGCGTGTGCTGACGCCGTGTAAAGCATTAAGCTCAGGATTTACCTTTGGCTCATGTGTTTGTATGCTGAGTTGAAACTGGCTGGGAACCGTCTCGCAGCGGGATGGCATGTCAGCCGCCGCACCCTCCCCCCCCCCCTCCTCCTCCATCACTCCACGCCCTCCCGGGTCTCCCCTGTGTGTGGTCTCTTCCTCCCCTTCATCATCACATTCCTCCCTTCACTTTGCCCGATCTGGCAGAGTTGACGGACTGACACGAAGGCAGCAGGTAGACAGAGGCGAGGCGTGCGTGCAGACAAAATAACACTCAGACAAAACAGACACGGTTATTTAAAAGACAGACCGTGAGATTAAGGCAAAGGCAGCTGGAGCAAATGGCACCTCAGAGCTGCTTGTGTGTGTGTGTGTGTGTGTGTGTGTGTGTGTGTGTGTGTGTGTTGCCGGGACGCTGTTTCAACAACCAGAGGCTCAACCAACATTTGGAGAAAACCTTAAACCCAAACCCAACACGTTTGCATCCTGCAGTTTCTTAATTTTACGGTAAAACTGTTTGCTTTTTGAGTGGAAGGTGGTGCTTTCCGGCAGAAACGTCAAATCAGCTCTGCTGCAACCTACAGTTTTTCCTTCTAAAGTCAGGGAAAAAAATGTGAATAACCTGGTGCATCTCCTCAGAATACTGTCATTAGGTCTAAAACCCCTCACAGGGTTGTCATTTTCTCCAGCAGGCATTTGCAGCCCATGAGATCACGCTATAGGAGGCTGCATATAAAGGTTTCCATTCATTGTTTCTGTGCATTAAAAAAACACATCTGACAACCAGAGCCAGAGAAGAGGAGCAATTAGAGGTAATTACATGGTGTACACGGCTTTGTTAACAAGCTCTGGTAAATTTAACACAGTGTCGACGACAAGGGGGAGGCTGTGAGCTCCTCTCGGACGCACCGGATGAGTTTAAAGGAAGATAATCTCTCAGGCTGTTTGAGCTCATCTGTGACAAAAGAAACAAAAAAAACTCCCGTGATTCTGAAAGTGGTTTGGTAACAAATTGTGAGTAAAATTAAGCCAATTTTTTGAATTCTTATGAGAGGAATGGAGAGAAATCATGTCATCTTGTTATTTTTTCTTCTGAGAGGCAACCTCTGTAACAGAATAATTGTCCTAATTGTCCAAATCTGGTGTTAGAGACAGTAATAAATAATCTTTAAAAACGTGTGATAAAAGATTTAACTGAGTTTAGTACCGAGGTGGAGGAGGAGGAGGTGTGGAACCCTGACAGCTCCTGTTCTTCTAAGTTTATGACTTTCACAAGTTTCTCCCAGTTTGGTAAACAAACACATGTTGTTGTTGTCGCTTGTGTGTGACTCCTCAGGGGCCCCTTGAAGTAAAAGCACATTGTGCTCTCCAGGTGTTTGTATGCCACCTATAAGACTCTGCAGCCTGTTCCATTCTGTCGCAGGATTACTTCTGGAAACTTTCTCGGCTCCAGGAAAGTTGTGCTATACATCCCGACACTATAACGCAGTGAGTGATGCCACTGTTGTTACTCACCGACAGCTTTAATGATCAGTCCCTTTGGTGACCTCAGAGCCCTGCGCATCCACGCTTCTCTCAGCACCTCCAAGTTGTTCGCGTTCCCTTGAATGAAAAGCACCATGTTCTCCATCCATCCCTGGAAGTACACCTCGGCTATGGCCTTAACGAGCCTCTTATTCCAGAAACTGCGCGAGTTTTGCGCCTTGAAGTCCGCGAAGATCTCCTGGCCGGTCGTGGTGTTGGCGTTGAGCTTCCCTCCGCCGGCGCGCACACTCTCCTCGTCCGGGCCGAGGACCACAGCGAGCGAAGCGGCGGAGAGCTGGACGACCCGCTGCTGGTGAGACATTTTCTGACGCCTTTACCGGCTCCAGTGGGGAGCTATCATGCTAGGGAATGAAAAAGGCAGGCGTTAAAAGGCAGCTCTCCTGTCTGAAAACCCGAGCAGACGCCGTGTTTCGCCGCGCATTCCACCAGTGTGCGTCCGCGGCGACTGATCCGGAGGCGCAGAGACCGACCGACTGGTTTCTCTCCGCTTCCAGGGAGACCAAGTGACGGTGGCAGGGAGGAGGAGGTGGTGGAGGAGGAGGAGGAGGAGGGCTCATCCGCCTGCTGCAGGGTCACACAGGTAGACCTCCCAGTGACTGCTGCCTGTCTGCTGCGCGCTGCTCCTCTGCTGCAGGAACAGGTGCTGTTTCCTACATGGCACAAGAGCAAATGTACATTTTGACTTTATATTGTGTTGTTTTTTAAATTTTTTTTGTTGATTAGATTTTTCAGCTATTTGCATCCTCATTTGATACAAAAACAGCACACATATTTCACCAAATGGAGGCTGATGTTTCTAAAGGGAAGATTTAAAAGGTGCAACACAAATGAATTTTAGTTGAACACATTCACAAATGACCTCAGGTGACTAACAGAATGCCGCCCAAAAAATGCCTATATCTTGCATTGCAGACGTTAGCATGCTAACCAGTGTAAACACCAGCACTCCCAGTCTGGGCTGCAAACTGCACAGCTAACTTAGCTAACTAGCTAACAGCAGCTACAGTTAGCAGCAGGCAGCGGTTACCCAAGCGATATGCTGCCCCATGTTTGTTTTCAGTATGAACTGGACAGACGGAAAATTCTTGCAAGGGTTACTGCATCTTTAAAGGAGCAATATGTAAGATATAGCTTGCATTTTAACATAAACATAAAAAGAATGAACATTATCAACAGAACTCAAAGAAAAATTAGTGTTGACGTTATGTCAAATATGTCTGTGTATTGTGTTGCACAGATATCTAATGGAGTCGGAATGCTAACCAGCTAGCGCCGGCCCATCATGGCTAAAGCTCCCGTGCTAGTGGTGTAAACAGCCAAGCCGCTAACTGCACAGCTAACTGAGCCACCTAGCTGAAAGCACCTACAGCTAGCAGCAGGTAGCATTACTCAAGCGATATTCTGCCCCATGGCTTTTATAGTATACATTTCACAGGTGGCCAGATCTTATGTAGGCTACTCTGAAGAAGCAATTTGTATGATATGACTAGAATTTTTGTTTTAAAAATGGAAAAGTAATATATAATCATAATAATAATATCATATAAAGTATTTCTAATTCTGAAAAAAAATAACAATCATTATAATCATTAGATTATCAGTATTGATGTGATGTCAAAGACATCTGTGTGACAGCTAGCCCTGGCCTGTCCTTTACCTTAATACTACTTTGTATCTCAAATGGTCTGATATTCGTCGTGCTATCATCTAAGAGATGTAAAAGCAGCCATTTCTTAAAAAATATATAATATGGTAACTTATTGTACCCCCTAACCCAAGTAATATGCTTCCTGCACTGTAAAGGTTGATTCACATCACACATGAATCAACAAGGCAAGTTGACTAAGGCAAAAACAATGCTCAATCTGTTGTTGAGTGATTTAGAATGAATTAATTTATCGTCTGTATATTTCTTCACTGGTCTCCTCATGACAAGCTGCTGCCACACATAAATTTAACATGGACGCCAAAGACGCTTGGTTTGTGTGGTAAATGATTCTCGTGAGAAAAATATATTTCCTTTGGTTAACTCAAAATATTGTATTTCACAACAATGATTTAACAAGAGGAAATGCTTTTCCAATAAAAGCACACGAGCCCCAGGGAACATATCTGCCTCTAAATGAGAACCAGAAGAGGGACCCCATTAGTCCCCTCTTTTACTGACACTGTAACAGGCTGAATCTGAAGCGCAGACAGACAGACACCTCATATATCACAGTCTCAGAGAGCCCGTGGCTTTAGTTTCAGGAGCACTCAGGCCCCTGAGAGGCTGGGGGCCAGTCTGCCTCAGTGTGGTATTAGAGCCGTGCTGGAACAGGATATTGCGCTTCCTCTGTACATGAAAAGAATACATCACCTCAGCCTACACAGGGTGAATTATGTGCAGTCCGTCCTGGGGAAGCAGAGTTGAGTGGAGTTCGTAGGCAGGAGAGAAACCTTACAAAGCTTCTGTGTGGGATTAAAGTCCCATGTCTTTTAATAAGAAATGAGATTCTTTGTGGCTTTATGATTTTTAAAGCTTAAAGAAACCCAGTTCGGACCAACTTTCGCAATCACTGCAGACTCACGCTGCGCAGCCAAACTTTGTTTGAACCCACATAGCCTCATTTCAATTTTAGAGGATTTCCCAAATCCAAGACAAAAATCTGTCGACCTTAATATCTTCATTCGTTGCGTCGGTGCAGCCATAAGATTTTGGGATTTCACTATCCATAAACATCATGTACAGTAGATTCAATGAAAAACTCGAACAAGCTGACACAGAACACATGATACTTTCAGACAGTGTGACATAAGAACATTTGTACAGCCTTAAAGATAATCTGTTGAGCTGTTTTTTTTTTTTTTAATTTTATGAGTGGGTCCCTTTTGAGTCTCATGCATGTGCACGTTGGTGACACGATACACACGCCTACTAATCACTTTAACACCATTCAGCTGTTCAGGGGGTACTAAAGTGTAGTAATCGAGGGTCTCAGGACAGAGGATGTCGTTCACTGCACAGATTGTAAAGCTCACCGAGGTAATGTGATTGTGATTATGGGCTATATAAACCAAATCGATTTGATATTGATTGCAGTGTGTAGAGAAGGGAAGGACTGAAGGCTATAAAAACATGAGCTGCATTTATATGGGTCCTATTCCACTAATGAGAATAAAAATGCCTCCTGTAACCACCTCAATCAGAAGAGACCGACTCAATCCGGCCTGATCAGACTGGATTCAAAGATTCAATGGTTTATTTATCACATGCAAATGTACGAGTACAGCTGCAGTGAAATGAAATTGCAATCACTCCACACACTGTGCAAAAAATACAATAAAAATAGAGCGACCAGAGAATGAAATTTAAATAAGAAAATAAACTGAAAAAGAGAATAAAATAACAGACTTAAATTTAAATAGACAAAGCATATACATACATACTATAATCAAGAATTAGATATAAATAAGAGACAATGACAAAAGTATTTACAGAAAATTAGAAGACTGTGTGCAAAGTAGTGTGTGTATACATGTTTTGTAATCGATTTTCGCTCAGACTGAGAAGGTTCGCTGTTTCACCCGTGTTTTCAGCCTTTGTGCTAAGCTAAGCTAACCGCCCGCTGGCTGTAGCTTTGGGCTATATGTAACATTGGTATCAATCATCATATCTAACTGTAGCCAAGAAAGTTATTAAGCAGATTACCCAAAATGTTGAAGTATTCCTTTTGTAATTACTGTTTTTCATTCATTATTTATCTCTTTTGAAAAGCTTTTGCGCTCTCACTTTTCCAGAACTGCAGCTCTGATCCGTGAATGGAAGGAGACCTTTGGCTCGAAGCTAATTTATCCTGGCTCGCAGCGAGAGTTCACTTCACACATGCTGGCAGAGAGACGGCTTCGGACATGAAAAAGACAAGGTACATTTTTGAGCGAGGAGGAGAACTGACAGGAAATGAGGGGAGAGAGATGGGGAATGCAACAAAGGTCCCCAGCTGGACTTGAACAAGGGACACCGCAATTACAAAGAAGATTTCTAGGACAGAACAAGCAATATGGGAAGTAAAACGGGAAACTTTGTATTAAAGGGTTCATTGCAATGAATGCTGCAGGCCTTTTTTTGCCGTTCAGATTCCTTTGACTAGGAATACAGTGAGTTGTGGCCACACTGTTGTGAGTACTCCCACAACACAAAGCATGTGCGGTATTACACACATGCACAAACATTTCAGCACTGTTTGCATTGAAAGGAAGTTTGCAGAAAGTCTCTCATTGTGTGATACAGTTAACTTCCCCCAAGATACAAATACTGGCAGGCACTTTGTTTTATCTGAGCATGGACAATGGGATTTGACCCGCCGGGCCTGACCCGCATTTAAAATCTGAGGGCTCTTTCTTCCACATGTTTAGTCTGCTGGTGGGACTGATTATCAAGAAGCAAAGTTCACCAAGTTACCATAATTACATGAAATTCTGCACTGCGGCCCCTGATTTTCAATTAGCATACATATCTCTCCCTCTTGCTGTGCATGAAGCAGTTTCAAAGTGGTATCAGGTGTCTCCGCCGGGCCGACGACCTTGACGTGATCACAGTGTATATTTTGAATATGATAATTCATTCAACCACAATCCTGAACCTAAAGTCTGAGTCTCTACATACAAGCTAAAACATCTGGTCCTGCTATAAGGGCTCGGCTCTCGGGACTTCTTCCGACTGAAACACCCCCAGAAGGCTTCCCCTTTACCTCCATGCCAAGAAAAAATATGACCCAAATCGTCCCTAAACCTCAGCAGAACTGCTGCACATGGACCAGTGTGTGTACAGAATAACTTCTGCATCAATAAAACCTTCACTTCACCAGGTCTAACATGTGTTTTGGAGGGTGTATCACCTCTTTGTTAGGGTTAGGATGGCAGTGAGGAATTTAAATCTGCCTCATAACACAAAGGGTCAGTGCTGCTCATATGGTGGAGGTCAGAGGTCAGGAGAGGGTCGGGTGCAGGCCATTTGTTCAGTAACCTGTCAGAATGGTATTCTAGAAAGGACATTCAAGACAAATTAAGCTACATAGTTATGACTGATTGGTAATTCAGCTGGCCATGCTGTTTGTCATCAACACACATATTTGCTTGCTTAATTCAGTCCAGAGGAAAGACGGCTTAAGTGCTGTCTTGCTGAGATGTGGATGAGAAGATCAATAACCAACTATTGTATCTGGTAAGTCAGAGCTACAGCCCGTAGCTGGTGAGCTTAGCACAAAGACTGAGGTAAACAAGAGGAGACAGCTCGCCTAAATTATAAGCCAAAAAAAAAAAAAGATTTATTGAATGAGGTCATATTTACTGCAAGAAATGTCAAGAAATAAGACATAATCCAATAAGGGATAGCTTTGGATCAGGAGTAGACTGGCTGTCCACTAAGTGACCGATTGAAAGTCCTGCTCCCTCTTAGTTACTGTTGCTGGGTCTGACAAGCTTGACAACAAAAAACATGCAATGCTGGTCCCATTTAGCTGGCTGCCACACTGTTTATTACATGATCTGGGGAGGCAGGCAACTTAGTGTTGCTTCAAGAAGCATGGCCTACAGTACAACATGGAAAGACATATAATAACATGGCAAACCAAGTCATTCTGGTCTCAACAAAAACGAAACTCCTTTTGATACAACATAAGCTAACCCTTATATGGTAACATTAGCTAGATGTGGCTGGATACTATATGAAGTGTTCGTGAAGATTGTGGCATCAATATGATGTGACTTTACATCGTAGCGTTACCTTTGAGCAAATGTAGGTGTCTTTTTTGATGGCGTTGAAGTTCAGCTGATGGTGAGGTTACCTTCAACAGAGTGTCACTTTTACAGATTAGACAAAAACTCACACATAGCATTAACAGGTCGGAAACTGGAAAGTTGACCGATTTTCATCCGGATACCAAGCTTGCTCAACTGTTATTGGAGTTAGGAGGCGCTGTATCGCTCCTGATGAGCAGGCTGGCACCTTGCACAGCCTCTGCAGTCGTTGTGAATGTGCGAGGGAATGTGGCATGTGTTGTAAAGTGCTTTGAGTGGTCGGTAGATCAGAAAAAAAGTCAATTTACCGTTTATCATTCAAAATATAAACTTGGGAGAACCATTTTCTTGTTAGAATGAAATGAAAAGATCAACCTTTGGGTTAATTGGCCATGATGGGTTTAGCCTAGCTTAGCATAAACATTGGAAGCACGGGGGACAGACAGCCTGTCTCTTTCCAGACTGAACAAATAGGACATATTCAAAACATGTAGCGGCTGGATTCTATGGCCAAAGCCAGGCTAGCCAATCCACTTCCAGCTAAGCTAAGCTAAATGCTAGCCCTAGACATGAAAGTAGTCTTCTTAATTAACTCTCTGCAAGAAAGCAAGCAAGGGTTTTTCCCAAATGTACTTCAAGAAGCTTAGGATGGACTCACTTGATGTAAATTCACTTTTCTTGGATCACAAGTGCAATGCCTTCATCCATCCTGCTTCTTAAGATCTTTTTCTTTTAATCAATGTCAGTTTTTTTTTTTATCGTTATGCCTGTGTGAGCATGTCCCAGCATCAGTCCTGGTACTCTGTTATTACAATTTCCTTGTTTCAGCACTCTGCCAACGCAGAGGTGATCAAAGGAGGACCTGGCTGGTTTGCATTCAGTCTCGGCTGCGTGTACTGACATTTAAGACAGTAATGTATGCGCACCCGAGTGCTTCGGAGCACAAATCAATGTACGTCTTAAGTGAAACCTGCAGGAGAGACTCACTTTTCGGAGTCAGTCAGCAGCCAGACAAACATAATGATAGTGGTTTTCCCATAAAACATGATTACTTAAGTCTGGGTTATAATTGACTCATGTTGTTTTAATAAGTCTAGAGGACAGAGAGGGAATCCAGCAAAGCACTTAGCTCACAGAGGAGGAGGATCACTTCTGTGCTTTACGTGTTTTTTAGAAGACGTTTTAACAATGAGAAAAGAGAAGCGAGATTCAGAGTTACTTTGAGGGCTGCGTAGTGTGTTACGGCGGTGAGTGATGAGTTTACACCCACATCCTCATGAACCACACACACATACAAAAGACCCTGTGGACATGGTGGAGATCACAGCCATGCGAGAGATGTCTACAGCTGCACTTTGAGGCTGTGTGAGAGCGCAGGAGGGTCGGTTGGTGTGGTCTCCTCTTTCTTCCACAGTCTGTGCACTGTTCAGCTACACACTGCTGGGTTCACAGGTGCAGCCGACTCCCATTAAACATTGAGCTCCGTAAAACCATGACAGTCTCTTTTTGTTACCACATGGCTTTCTGTGTTCCTGTGTGATAGCTTTCTCACAGCTTAAAGTGCCGGCTGAACAGACAAAATAGTGCAGAGGGGGAAAACAAAGGCCGAAAACACGTATTTAATTCATCTATGATATGTGAGTTCTGTACTAATGCACATTATACCTATAGTAGGTAGTATGTTTTTAAAAGAAAATTAGTTATTGCCTTCAGTAAAATGTGAAAAAAAACCATTCTGTGAAGGCCACAAGTTTCCACTTTCTTAGTTTGACAGGTAGCATGCTAACATTTGCTACCAGTGCTTTAAGTGGTCCGTTACTCACTCGTAGGCAGGACATTTTGACGGAACACTTATTTCTTTCCACTTCAAGTGCCAGTGGCTACTAAACAGCAAATATTTGTTTTGAAAGAATTTGTCTCACAAACCTACGGAGACCCCAAAGGGTCATGGTGAGATCTTTTTTGGACTACTTTTGTGTGACCTTGCAATAGTTTTTTCCTTCCACTACGTCGGAGCCGCATAATGGATCAAAACACACTGTCCTCTCCGGCCTCTCCCGCAGTCTTTTGCTGCTCTTGTATGGGTCACTCATCCTCGGGAGTTGTTCAGTGTCAGACTGTATCTGGCCTAATTACAGGCTGGCTGTTTGCTGCCACAGGGCTGCCCTGCTGCTCCGCCGACCAGCCTGTCTGCTCTACCTATGAGCCCAGAGACACTGCAGCTATGACTGTCAAAGTGGTCGGTATGTTTACCAGCAGGTCAACTAAGCACGAAAGTATGGTAACAGTGTGTAACAGTGTAACAGTATTGGACTAATTCTCCTGATGGGCGCACAATATTAAAAGTTAAGAAATCACCAAATAATCAATCTGTTCATTTAGGTCCATGAAAGTCTGTATATAATTTCAGAGCAAATCATATTATTGTTATTGAGATAATTCGTTCTGGACCAAACTCATAGCCTAACAACCAATGCTGCCATCCCAGGAGATTTATTTATTTCAACATATTAACTCCACGCAAAAATAAGAGACAGGTGTGATACAAGAGGCTCATGCGATATTAAATATTGCAGAATATTTTCTGGGTTTAGCCACTTAAATGTGAGGATTTGCAGTTTTTTCTCTGTATATCCTTGTAAAATGAATTTCATTAGTTAAAGAAAGCCTGCAATTAAATTATCTCTTGAGGATCTTGTGAGTGGAATAAACATAAACAACTCCCTGGTATTTTCTATTCAAAAATAGACTCATCACATAGCAATATTCTCTGATTAAAACAAATCAGCTGTACATTTCTCCTTGGGAATTCATTTTATCAGGCAAATTATGCATTAGTAATATATATTTGGCTTTTGCCTTGTAGCTAATGAAAAACAATGTATTATGTACAAGGATATTTTGTCCCAAACATCTGAATGCACTCATCTTTTGTGCACCAGGTTTTTGGCTTTCTTCTCTAAACGCGTCTTAGATCATATGCCATTAACTGATTGGCATACTTCACTAACATCAAGGCTTGTTCTGGTCTGTGATGTATCACCTGTCACCAAATGAACATCTAGGAGGTCATAACTATATTAAACCAGGATCTAAATGACCGGAGCTTTGAACTGAAGCAGCAGAGCCTGACAGCCGCCGCGGTAATGTGACATCAAAGACGGGTGCAGCATATGAGCTTCATTAGTGGAGCGCACCGCCAGCAGAGGAGAGGAAAATACTGCTGTTGTTAAACCATAGGAGGATACATGAAGTAATACATGCTCCTACTAAAGGACAGAGAGATATACGTACAGGCAAGAGCGCACACGGTACACTGCTGTCAGGAAGAGCATGCTTCCAATGTTCCCAATGACCCCTTCTTCAAGGTGATGTAAAGCATGCAGGAAATGCCTCATGGTGACTTCCTGGTCTGTTTTAGAGCTTTGAGAGAGGAAGAAGTTCAGGAAGGAGAGCTGGAGGATGCGGGAGGCAGAAAGGAGGTCAGTGGAAGACAGTAACAGTCATCTTGCCTGCAATACAATGGAGGGGTTCAGTATTTAAAAGTGCCAGATATTTCCCTCAGGAGTTGGTGGGGACCAAAATCCGAGCTAAATATATGACGTTTCTGTCGGGTTGCAGGTTTGGCTTGCTGCTGACTCTGCGAAAAACTAATTTGTCTCCTGTGCAAACAAGTCAGAATGAAGCACATCAATGTATGAAGAAAGACTGTTGAGCAGTTTTTGTTGTACTTTTTATTTTTTATTTTAGAGTTGATTTCTCTGGCTGCTTTATAACTTATGAAAGGAAAAATCATCTTTTTAATTAATACTTTAGTCCTTTATGAATCAGCACATTATCTTTAGCAACTAGGCAAACTCAACTGACCTGACGTGGAAGGAAAAGCCAAGTTAAGACTCAGGATCTTGCAGAAAGATTTACATTCCCATGAAAACACGAAAAACCAACTATATGTTAGTTTGTCTCTCAATACTTTAAATCTTTCACCATCTTGTCCGTGGCTTTAGGCACACATCTGTTACAACTGCAGGAATAAGTTTCTTGAAAAAAGAAAAAGAAAAGCCAAGCACTGTAGTTTTTAGCAAACTCTACTCAAACTGGATTACAGTGACTATCTTCAGTGGTGGAGGACTACACATCAGGCGTTCCAGTAGGTATTTACAGCAGGAAGGCAACGTTTCTCTTTCTTGTTTATATCTTACTGAAATGCTACTTTCTAGGTTGTTGTGTCTTACAGCCTGTTAAGTGTAAGGAGATATTTTGAGTGGAAACGAGACAAATAGACTTTGTATGATTTTGTGTGTGTTGTAAATGGAATCGACTGTAAGAAATGACAGTGCTCATGTTCACCGTGGTGAAGGAACATGTCTCCCTTGGGGTCTTGATTCAGTTTGACTCACAAGATGTTTCTGGAGGATAAAAACACTAATGGTGTTGTCAAACTGCTCTTCAAATATGCTGAATTCCTGATGATTCCTTATTTCCAGAATCTCAGAATGGTGGACACACACGGACCTTAGGATCCAAGGACCATTTTGTTGGTTTGCTGAAAATGAATAATGAAATAAAAAAGCAGCCAGTTACGGGCCGTCAAGGCTTTCTAACACTGAAGACAGCTACGGAAGGAATTAACTCAGGTTTCTTCAGACCACTAAAAAGGTTTTCTAGGTACTGTGGTGTTGCTAAAGCTGGGCCTACTGAGCTATAATGTTAACTGGTCGGCCGTAAATTGCCATCGTATAGATCCAGCAGTAGACAGAACTTTGTCATTCAATTCATTATATTGTAACAACTTGGCATTATGTTTATTAGACCATTATGTATCACTATACAATTTGAGGACAGTACAAGGTTTATTACACGTGTCTCAATGTAGCAATGACGCTGTTCTATTCTGTGTACACTTAGTAAATAATGAACTTGTTGCTCCAGGAGAGAACAGGAAGCAGCTCTGTCTTCCACCCTTATGAAGAAACGACCAGGCCTGCAGAGCTGGAAGATCCTGCTGTATCAAACATTGGGCCAGTGAAGATCTCAGTTAACTGTACTTTGTCAACCTTGTGCCCTGTGAAAACCACGTGGCTGTCTGATGAACATGTCCTTTCTCTGTGCTCCATTTTTCCTCTATTTGACAACATCAACTCACTAGTTTTGTACACAACTGTTAATACTTTCCTCCCGAAAGAGGTCAGATGGTACTGTGATGTATGTATATGAGAAAGGACACCAGCAGAGTGAATCAATGAATGAATCCTTTCTTTATTCTCAAAATTAAACATACTACTAATCATATTTGAGGGCTTTGCAGAAAACATTTAACACACTGTATATATCTGAGCCTGATTGCATCACTGTTCACACTGTGTGATAAACACAGTCCTAACATGTTCTGGTAAAATCAATGTATCTGAACTTAACAAATTGTCCTGCAGCAGGTCTCATCAACAAGCCCCCCAGAGGACATCTGTCTCTGTAATTACATCAGCTCACATCTTTGGCCATTATAACGTGACATATACTCTATATTGTGAACTTTTGTACATCCCATGATGAAGAGGTTTGCACAAAACTGTACAGCTTTGTCAGTCTAAAACATACAACTAGCTATAGTATTTGTTATAGTATTTTCCTGTATTTGTATTGTAATTTTTGTGTTCTATGTTCATTTTTTATGCACCAGACACCAACGCTAATTCCTTCCTCTAAAAAAAACGTGGCATGTTATCGTCGTCCATTGAACTTTGTAATGAATGGCAAAACGTGAAAGGTTACTGGGTTGATGATCACTGAAATGAAATATTCCAACCTGCTGGAAACTGTCAGCTTTACGCAAATGTAGGTTACAGTGGTTGTTTAATATGCCTGCTTCCACCGTCCTGTTACACTGATAGAATGAGCTGTTATCAGGATTTAGTATCAGTGTATACCTCCAAAGGTTTTATTTAGCAATTTTTGTGGAACAAAACAATCCAACTGAGCAGTTGTCAATTATATGGGTACATAAATACATCCATAGCTGTAATTATTTCAGTTTTTACAACTTTAATAACTTGCTATAATGAATTTGCGTGGAAACAAATGAAATATAGAAGATAAATGTTAAAAAGGGTTTGAACTAAACATTGACAAAGGGGGAAATACTGCCCCCTAACTGTTTGATGCAGCTGGCTGGAAATTACAAACAGCACCTTTAACATATTGCAGACTGTATTTGTCAAGAGGTAAATTAATGTGAGGAGGAATCTTCAAAGGAGAAGAAGGAAAACAGAATTACAAGTGAAGCATGGACTCAGATGTTTCACATTTGTTAAAGATATTTAAAGGGTTTTGAGTTCTGCGCCCGCTGACCCTGAACACCTGCAGCCTCTCCACTGACTGCTAGTTATTGTACCAGCTGGCCTGAAATGTTTCCTGTGTTTACCGCACACACGCTCACACGCATTGTTGCTCTGTGAATGTTTTGACCCAGGTTTGCATGCACCGTTTCAAAGCCGGCTATGCAACTTTACAATGGGAATGTTTGTTTTTCCAAATCGCAAGCCGTTGCTGGCAATCTTGGGTTCCCACTGTATGATTATCGTATTGACTGACATACTTTCCTTCAGGGCAGCGTGCAGTGGCAATTAGGGAATATCTGCTTTTCCCCCAAAGTGTAGATACTAAGCCTGGATGAATGCTGCTCTTTGTGCGACTATTGTTATCCGGTGAAATTTGAAACTTGATTCAAATTGACGTGAATTGGTGTACAGTTGCATTAAAGAGCCACCTGATTTTTGCAGCCACGTTTAAGTGTCGTATCATTCATACTCACGCTTGAGGTGGATACTACAGCAGCGGACTGTCCGCATTCTGGTGGTCCTTGTGACGGCGGTCCACGCGGCACAGAGGTGAGGCAGGAGACGCCCCCGAGACACGCCGTCAAAAACAACCGTGGAACTTTCTCACACTGTAACCCAGTATTCCCAGGGAAAGGCCTTTGAGAGGGGGATCGTTTCCTCAACAACTGCACCACTTTGCTGTGCCGCTCCCGAGGAAGCCAGGTTCCTGCAGCTCCAGCTGAACAGGGGCCCCTCTGCTCTGGCAGGGGCCCATGCAGAGCTGCTCAATGGAGCCTCTCATGTATCAATTACCTGAAATATCAAACAACACGTAAGAGGGCGGTTGACTTGTTTGTTTGACTTCGGTGGTCAGAAAGATTTCTAGCAAAACTCTTGAGAAGTGCACGGAGTGGGAAAACGTTTATTTTTAACCCGGAGGATGTGCGGGGGGAGCTGGGTCATTCGTAGTCTGGATGACTTATCTCTATCGGAATTTTATCGCCCGGGAAATTCAATTCTGCGCTGGACAATAAAGTCTGACAATAATGAGCAAAGAATAAATCTTGTACAGTTTTCTAAGGTGAAAGAAAGTTCAGCACAGACTGAGCGCGGTGCCCCTGTGAAGATAGAGGACACTGTTGGAGTTCAGTTGGATTTCGAGGTAAAGATTTGGCTTTAATTTAAGATTCATGCTGCATCATTTTGTTTGGCTACATTTGGGCTGAGACCTGCGTTTGTGTCTTATCATGTCACCATCGTAAGGCAGGATTGTCCAGAAACAATGACTCCTGACAGGTTTTGAAAAGCTGACCCGTCGGGACTCCGCAGGCTGAGTGCGAGGCAGGGGGAGCTGCTTTTGTCATGATAACCACGACTCTGAACTTTTGACATGCACACAGGAAAGAGGGTGTTAATGGAAATGAGTGCTTTGTCAAAGTGCCGACGAGGGAGAATCGGCCCAGTTGCCTGAATAAAGCGCTGGCATTGTGCTTTACTGCAGTTTCTGTGTTTCAAAAACATTTCTGCAATAGGTTTCATATCAGGGTCCGTTAACATGCGCGCAGCTGAGTGAGAGACCACTGCTCGAGACTGGTCCAACATTTCAGGAATACAAAACCACTGGATGTTTTTGCTCGGCGGCGCGACGTTTTTCCAGCCATGTTTGTGCCGACAGAATCAGGGATTTCAAACCCAAGCAGAATCTTTTTCCGAAACTGTAACCAAGTGGTTTCTGCGCCAAACCTGACTGGTCCACGAACACAGCATCGTCACAACATAACATTTTAAATTGAACGTAAAGAAACATTAAGTTGCAACGAGAAGAAGTGTAAAGTTGGACACTTATGCAAATTTACAAGCACATGTGAAAGTAAGAATTAGTTAGACTGACAATAAGACCAGTGTAACGTCATACTGCGTCTACACATGCTCCCTCACCACACCCAGAGACTTCAGAGGTCTGATTTACATGAAAAGCGAGGATCAGTGGAGAGGGTGAAAATGGCAACGTGATCAGTTACCAAACCAAACTCCCTTTTTGCTAACCCCGTCTGCCCCCCACCCCCGAGACTCTGACCCTGCATTAAAACGCCCTGATTGTCAGCAGGCCGGCCTGCGAGTGCAGCAGCTCTTTGATACCAGCCACTGGAGGAGGGGGGGTATAGAGGAGGGGCGGGGAAGTGGTCACAAAAGCCTTCTGTTGCAGTCTGGGAGTGGGGTTACCTGCCCTGCTCTCTGCGGCGGGGTCTAATTTCACACCTCGCATGTGCATGCATACGCATATGCATGCACATGCAATCGCAAACCTTCACTCGCGCGCACCGCTGCTGCAGGGGCCTGAGAGGCGAGGAGTGTGCACGTGGTTCCTCAGGGGACAAATGAGGTTTGTTTGTCAAGCATTCAGAGCATGACACCAGGACAAACGCAGCCACATAACCAAAGTACTATGTGACAGATAGTCATTGTTCTCTGGGAAGTGACATAGACCAGCCGCTGGAAAGAGACAGGGATGCTTCCTGCTTGGTAAAGGTTTTTTTTTTTTGTCAGTGTGAACTAGGTCTCGGTCACGGTGGGAACGCATTTAGCAGCCAGTTCCACAGCACAGCGCTTTTTTTCCATTTCTTCTTTTTTGCAGAATAAAAGCCCTAAAAAAAAAAAGGTATATAAACAGTCTCCATGACTTAACCTCAAAACACACAGATGTTACATGAGCAGTGAGTTATAACAGGTTAGACTGGAGATCTGGACAGTAGGCCAACAACGTCAGAAACCTATGGACCAAAAAAAGGTGGCAGTCTCATGATAGCACGACATAGTTCAACGGCAAAGAGCGTGAGATAGAAGTGTGTCTGCTCCAGAAGGGAGTGGCGGGAGAGGAAACAAACCTAGAGTTACATCAACAAGAGGCCAGAGAAGTCCAGCGGCTCCAAGACATAAAAGAGTCACCTCAGGAAACAAAAGCTTCAAAAGGTACATGATCTGCAGGAGGCTGTGAGGCAGGGCCCTCCCTGTTCCTCAGACAAACTCAGGGTGATAATATGCCACATGGGTAATATTACTAGTCAGAACTGCATCTGGTCTCTGGTTGCACCCAATAATCTCATTTTAATATTACCCTGAAAGTATCGTGAGTAATTGTCAGATCAGTTAGCTCCATTGTGTACATATGGATGAAAACAAGGTATCACCAGTACAAAAAATTATAAATAATAATAATATTAAGCACTAATATGATGTACAAAACAGTAACTCATCTAGTGAACAAGTGCACAGTTAAACGCACCAGTTATCCACCAGCAGTTTTAGAGTAAGCTACTTAGAATGCAGCATTAGCATTGGCGCCTGACAGCTAATATTTTTGGCTAGCTTGGTTAGCGGTGAAGTAGAAATAGAAAAACTTTAAGTTCTACAAGCTAAATCACAAAACAGCTGTATTAAAAGGACATACTTACCGCCAAATGATGTTAAAACAAGTGAGGTTAGGGAGTAGATAAAAGATATCATGTCAATAATTGCTTGAAAGACACATGACAAAATGGCGGACGTGCCAGCCAGGGTTAGGGTTTCTAATCCGCCCACACCAGTGAGTGACCGATCCAGTGTTTGGACCTCTGACATCAGGCAAGAACTAGATAAATACTTAGAAAGTAGGTCTACCTAGCTTTAACTGTGGGATGCAATCTCTCTGAACACTGTAAACCCATTAAAGAAATATATAGGGTGTGATCCATAATGTGTAATACTATTTGTAACATAATAATCCTTGATCACAGTACATGTTTAACATAGCAGGAAAAGCAATGGTAGTAAATACAGGTAGAAATAAAAAGTATACACACACACACTGTTGTGTTAAAATGAACCACTTTACTCTTGCACAAGACATCCATAGTGTACATTTTCAATAGAAAAATAAAACTGCCTGCTTTCGAGCACTTTCGAATGGAATTGTGCCTCAGTTCTATAACAACCCACACCAACGCACACAGCTTAGAGATGGATTTCAAAGTGTTCAAGTTTCTTCAATTCATTCAAAGAGAACACACATTCATTGAGCTTATCTTTTGGTTCATATGTAATTTCAGAAAACAAGACAGACGCTCGCCACAGTCAAACATGAAAATCTGTAACTGGCAGCACAGCAGTCGGCAGGTACAGTCGGGAGGTGCCGGCAGCGAAAAGGTCCACGAGCGGCAGGAACCATGCATAGCCATGTGTTTAAAAAACTAAACGAAAAAAACCTGTTAAATCAGCAAAACAAAAAGTACAACAAACTGAATGTGTTTATTGAACACAGTTGTGATTAAACAGCAGATTAGAACAATTTACAAAGAAATTCTGTCCGAACCACATGGAGCCCCTGCCCACTGTTTCCTTCTAAAATTAGTTTCTTTTAAATATAGTTGTTTTTTCATGAATTCTCTTGCACATAAATAGCATCGTTATTGCTCATTAGAAAAACAAAAATCTCAAAACAGAAAAGTACAACTCATACATACTGGCATTTAGATCTACAATGTAGCATGTCATTGGCCATAACAAAACTAGAACAATGACAAAAAGAAAAAAAAAAACATTAGCAACTGATCATAATTTAGAACTATGAAAATAAGCGTGTCAAAGCTTTGTCATAGTTAAAATTATTCTAGGGAAGAAATGTAACTCTTCGGTAACTAATGTATTGTACACATAAAACTGAATTCTAATTAACACAAGGGAACTAATTAAGTAGTTTATACATGCCTGGGAGACAATAGGTCCAAATGAAACAGCCAAATCATACTTGTTAGTGAATATTTACAGATTAAGATACTCAGTGTAATAGATTAGCTTCATCGATTTTAAATGCGTCACTCATTCATCAGCGCCATTTGTTTGAGATGTCCGAATGTGATCGCCAGCAGCTTCGTCACCAGACTCGTCTACTTCTTCATCCTGAAAGACAAAGAAAAACAAGCAGTGAGTATAGACACTGATTTCATGTATTGCTGTCAGAATAAGCAACCTGGTCGCTTTTGATACCGAAGCCTGTTTCACTCTTGTGAATCGCACCTTTTCGAATACATTTTTGTCAGAGCTTGTGTCAAATTAAGAAAACAATGTGACTGATGACATCACTGGTGCTATGTGACATATAACAAGCCCTATTTTGTACAGCAATCCTAGTGTTACCTCAGCACTTAGTCATTTGTAATCATTTCAGAGGTCAGCTGTGATCTTAATCCCATGCGAATCTGCCATGTTTATAATTTATCAAGGAGAAATTCCAAATGAATTGCAAATGACCAACCATATTTCATTGTTTGTTATTTAATCTAAATGAGCTGCAAATGTGTATTTATGCTTCGAACACACACAGGAAGCTTGGCAAAAAAACTCTAAACAGTATCATTAATGTGACTGCTGAAGAACAGATGCTTCACTTCTCAAATGTCGATGTTACGATCTATGCACTGACATCATATCCAGGGTTGCTGTTTTTTCGTGTTTCCTTTACCAAGACATTATAGATTTTAAAACAGCCTTCAGGCTTTTGAACAACTCTCCATATTTCCCTGATGCCCATCAATGCTGCTGAAGGTAGAAAAGAAAAAGAAATCAATGAATGTCAATTTGATGCTTTTTCCATATGGCTGGCTCACCTTTTTTATTACTGCCATCAGCCCTTTGAAGCTGGCCATCAAAGTGTTCGATGTTTTCACAATCTGGTCGTGGTAAATCGTCTTCTGCTCCTCCACAGTCTTCAGACTCTGCTCAGTTTGGCTCAGATTGCTCTTTACATCCTCCAGCTCCCTCGACAAGGCCTTGTTGGCTTGCTCTAACTGCAACTTCACCTTTGCATCTTCCTCTAGAATGAGACATGCCAACCAAGTTACTAGACTGAAGGAAGATCACTGATAAAGCATTAGGAGGAATATTCAGGCCAAATTACACAATTCTACTTCTCAAATGTCACTATTAACCTGTGTTAGGCAGATGTGAAAATTATTTACACTGCTTTGTTATCAGTCCACACTTGGAGAGGTAGTACTTAATTTTACCAGTAGGTGTCATGCATGACACAACTTCTGACAAGTGGTACAAAATTTAACATGGCAACCGTACAATCTGTCAGCTGTGATACAACCATTCAACTGAACTTTTCTTCTACAGTTTAGTATTGTTAATAATAAGGAAATGCATATTGTATTTATCATATTTTATCATGTTTTTTTCTGACCTGGTGGGACTACTTTCTTAACCACTTGCAATGACGAGCAGTATTGCTGAATACTATTTTATACTTTTTATGAGGCAGTTAGCAATGTGCCAGTCCACACTTCAACATAAATCACAAGAGGATGAATGCTGAATGAAGTGAGACAGGACTTCTTTGTAGCAAAGCTCAAATTGAGCCAGATCATTGTCCAGATGGACTACTGACACAGAGTGTAGCCTGCAACTCACAAGACTGTGATATCATTTCCAAAGATAACATATACAGTATAATGAAATTCAACTCATACCCATTTTAGAATCCTGCACCATTAGCTTCTGTTCTATCTCCTCTCTTGCTTTCTCACTCTTCTCCAGTTTCTGCATCATGCTGGCGATGTCGACCATGGCTCCATTATACACGATCAGGTTACCAGACTCACTGGGCTCTGACTGAGAACGAGTTTTTAGAACAGGAAGTAGTCCTCGGTTACCTGAGAGAAAACGAGTGAAGAATTTCATAAAATGTTATGAAGAATTACAGCCACAGCAGCTGTCTCACATATAATACCTGTAACTTATTTCATGAAACTTTTTATGTCATCAGAGCTTTAAAAATGGTGTTTAATTGGCTATTAAAAATTGAAATGAACTGTTCCAATCACAAAAACCTATGTCAGCTCACCTATTAGGTTTTCTATTTGGGATTCGTTAAAGGAAGGAATTGGTTCATCCTTTCCCCTGTCGGTCAGTTTACGGTAGTGACAAGACTCTCTGACCACCGGTTTGTTCAACAGCTTCTTAATCTGAAAACAGAACATTTAGATTGTGTGATTATTTGCATGTAACCTTCCTCAAAGAAAAAGAACAGAAACATCAGCAGGCAGGCAGTTAAGTGTAAAGCTGTGCGATATTACCATATATATATATATATATCGTAGTGCGATATAAAAATGTCTACCGTAGGATATAACCCTCTATTGTTTATATTGTAATTTTAACGTGTACGCTACTTGTTTAGCAATTTTGAGTTCAAAATGAAGGTTAATCTAACTGCAGCAACGCTACCGCTTTGTGGTAGCATTTTTATGTCACCTGCAAGGACTCGTTTACGGCACTGGTCGCTCGGGAGTAAACAGAGGCAAAGCAGCATGGCGGAGACGGAGGAGAGTGCAATGGAAGACGAAAATAACGTTACTAGTAACGTTACATCAGACGCGGATACAGAAGCAGAAACCCAAGAAGCTATGTGCTGAAAAGGGGGGAACTGGAATTCCATCATTTTGTTAAAAAGTCAGACAACGGTAATCTGCAAAACATGCCGCCAACAAGTTGTTACTAGCGACTCGAACACGTCTAATCTTTTCTAACACTTAACGACACGCCGGGATATATATCGTTCTTGGGATATAAAATTAGGGATATAAAATTAGCTATATCAAGCATTTTTTTTCCATATCGCACAGCACTAGTTAAGTGAGTGGGTAACTGAATAAGAATCAAGAAACAAAGCACGGACATGATTAGGTTTGTTTGAGTGAGTATGTTCACCTGAGCACGAGAAAGGTGCAGTCCTAGTGTGTACAAGATCTCCTCCAAGTCTCTCTCCAGCAAATAGCCGCAGTGGCTCTGGTCAAAGTAGACAAATGCCATCAGCAGCTCCTTGTTGTATGTGACCATCTGCTTCTTCTCCTGTGGTAACAGCAACAACCACATTTATACCAACAGTTACATTTTCACAAAATCAATGTCTTGAATGTATGCCTACTACAATAATCAACCAACCTTGTCTTTAGATGACCTCTCCTTTGAAGACTTGCGGTCATCCTTGCGGTCTTTCCTGTCTCTGTCATTGGAGTCGTCATCGTCCTTGTCTAAGAAATATTAATAGAAACGTTAAGATAGAACTTGAATCAAGGTTTAAGTATTTTTTTTTCATTAGTTATGTGTTTAATCAGTGGGAACACACACAAAAAAGTCTCCAAAAATTCAAAGCAATGTTTTCCCATCTTAAGGTCTCAGAAACAGTGGTAGTGTTATCCATCACAGGCTCAGCGTGGTGCATGATTTCTCATCATTGACCGAATCATATTCTGGGAACTTTAACAATAACCTCTTGGGCTGTGCATTATGAAAAAGAAAGTGTATTGTACCATCATCATCGTCATCCTCTGCATCTTCAGCTTCCATGGGGTCATATTCCTCAGCATTGGCTGTGCTGCCATCATCTTCATTCTCCTCTTCATCTCGCGAGGGCTCCTTCTTCACAGCCTTTTCATCACTCTGGTTAAAACCACAAGTCACAAAACTCGTTAAAACACACATAATTTGTTGAGTATATGAAAGATTAGATTAGTTTGAGAGACTTGCCTTCCTCTTTTCCTCCTCATCCTCTTTGGTCTTCTTTACTGCTGGCTCTTCATTCTCTTCTTCTTTTTCCTTCTTTGTTTCACGCTTTTCAGCCTCCTTCTCCTTTTTGGCTTTCTTCTCTTTTTCCTTTTTCTCGTCTTTGGCAGGAATAGCAGCAAGGGCTTTATATATGCGGTAGCCAAAGTCTCTCTGTAGCATTTCATTAAACAGCTCAGCAAATAGGGAAACCTGGTTTGTGAGACAAACAGAATCAGTTTGCTTTCATACACTTGCTTTATAGGCTGCATTCATCTACTCTGTATCACAGCATAAAACAAATGCTGTGACCACCAGTTCTAACCTCAAACGAGTGCTCCTTGTTGTCCTCCAGTCTGTAGTCAAGCAGCACACTTAGAGACATGACACTGCAGTCAAATTTGCCATTCTTGGCTGCCCAGTTGGGGTGTACGATGATGGTAGGCTCATCAGGGAGGATGTACCGCCTTTCTCTCCGCTGACGCTCTAGCTCCTCCTGCCTCTTCCTCTCCTCCTCCTGATAGAGGAGAAAACATCAGTTAAAAGAGCATTTCAGACAAAATGTGTGATAAACCTAATTTCTGAAAGGGTTTTTTGTATTTAATAGACTGACAAAGCCACCAATAAAAAGTGCATAGCTTATTTAATATAAGGAGGATTTAATACAATATAAGGAGACATTCACATTAATCTTGCCATAATAAACAAACTGACTATTAAATTCTCTAATAAAATCAAGTGTTTTCCGTAAAATAAAAAAAATATCTGTACCTCTCTGTCTTCCTCAGTGCGAGATGGCTCCTCTTCCTCAGGAATTTTGCTCTCTGGTTTCTCTGGCTCCTTGGATTCCTCCACCTGCTCCTCCACCTTTAGTTGCTTGGTGAGGCGAGCGATCAGCTGCGACTTAAGCCCCTTTGAGCTTAGAGAGCGACAATCAAGCTCCTTGCGCAGGTCATTTACCTACAAGGGAAGACAAAAGTCAGAAATGCACATTTAATAAGTTAGAGGGGAAATCAGTCTGTTTTCTCATCTCTACCAGTGCAGAGGTGTCCTCCTTTGACATTACCTTCATTGATTTCGGGTCAAGTTTAGCCCAGTGAGTGGGAGTACTAACATCCTTCGATTCGTCACCATCCTTCTCCTCTTCCTCCTTAACAGGAAATCATTAAGATATAGACAGGCAGAGAGAGAAAGAGGTGGGATAGCAAACAGTCAGTACATCATTCAAGGCCTGAGTAAACTTCAAAGTTGATCCGTGCAAGAAGCAAGGTCACATCTGTCTTTCATTGTCTCGTCCTAGTGAGCTCTCGACTGTGTTTAAGTCCACTGCTACTGAAGCGTACACAGGGAAGCTCTCTAGCTCTTATAAAAACCAACAGAAATGCCCCCCAGCTGCCAATCAATCAATCTGTGGAACACAAAAAAAGGTAAAAATGAATGAGAGGTGTATCCAAAAGGAGTGTAGGTACATCAGGTGAACTGAAGCTGGTCTCCAAACGGAGTGAGGATAGGGAGGCCCTACCATGGACTATGACTGGGGTATTGGGTATTGCCATTTATGGGTTTTATACGCCTACGTCAGATAGGAGCCATCTGTCCTTCTGTCCAACCAACTGCCCTGGAAAAACCAAATCCTACATATAGTCCAAATGAAAATGTAGAATCCAACAACAAGAACAGACAAGAAGCAGGACTTGGGGGAGGTTCTCTTTTCGAAGTCAGACAATATCAAATCGATGTGAAAATCATATAAAAACACACATTTCTACAACAAATACATTGTTTACACGCAACTGACTCCACAGATTCCAGCGTAAACAAATAATGCAGATTCCAGTGCTTAAAACAAAATGTGAAAACCACTTGAAACCATTGCTTCACCAATTTTCAAGCACCCAAATTCAAAACATCTTAAACAAGCATTGTATAAAATAAAGCACAATAAAATGCCAGGATTGTCAGGAATGATTATAGCCAGATTAGCACCCAATTATGGGGCATGTGAGGTGCTGGAAGCTGTTTTATCAGTTGCGATCAGGGCCTACACAACACAACCTAGTCTCACTGCTTCCACTGTATGTGTCTGCTGGATGTGAGGGAAGGTGGATGTGCTGATGGAGGAATGGAGGAATTGGAGCAGAGGAGAAGGGGACAGGTGGAGGAGTAAACAGAAGAAGCCTAGGTGAGGTTTGGTGGGAGCAATAATCTGCCTGTGTTCGTGTTTGTCTGCGTGAATGGTGAGGTGTGCTTTGTGTCTGATGTGTATCTGGGGTTTGTTTTTTTGTAATTCCTGTGCCTTCCTGTGAGAAGCGGAAATGAGAAGAGAGGGATTAGCGGTTCAGTGCCTGTTCTCCATCCGCCTCCTTTCGCTCGGCCGACAGCTTCTCAGCCAGCTGCTCCCGGAGTCGCCGTGACAGCACCTCCCACTCTGAGCGGGTAGGAAGACAATGCCAAACATCCGGAAGAAACAAAACCACTGTCTCCACATGAGCAGGGACTGTCCGCCCCTTGTGTGTCTCCTCCGGCCGATGATAGCGAATCTCTGCAAAACGATACCTGTCGCAAAGGAAGAAGGTGCATTGGAAAGAAACATTCTGTCAGGGCACAGTATAAAAGGCAAGCCTTGCTAGGGCGAGCCTTCTACAGCTACTCCCTCCCATGAGGTCACTGAATGATTGTACACATCATTACAGTGACCCTTCTCCCATACAACACACAGCATAGACACAAATGGACCCAGTCTGCAGCTCTCCAACTGTTGTCACAGGTTACGGCAGCCATTTTGAGAAAGTTGACGAGACAATCACATAAAATAAATCACACCCCCAAATCCATCCCCATTATAGCTTCAGCCAATTATGGATGAGTGATCTGCATTTAACCTAGGATACACTTAACGCACTACATTAGGGTTGTGCGAAGAGAGACAGAATCAAAAGGACAGTGAAAGCCAGTTAAATATGTAAGATATTTAACAGAGAGAACAGAAAAGTAATTAAAAAAACAAAGTAATGAAAGTGTCTTCTGGTCCAGGCTACTGCTTCCAGCCACAGTCCATGCGTTTGGTTTCTCATCACAACAAAATATGCATATATGTATAGAGTGTGTGACAGAAAGAGAGAGCCAAGACAACAACACACAAAAGGCCAAAAGGAACATTGCACAAACACAATAAATAAAAATAGTAAATTATAGGTAGCAAATTAACGACACAATAATCATTTATATAAAAAAAGAAACAAAAAGTATTATCCAACATGTTCAGGATGAGATTTAGTAACATTATGCAGCATATTATAGTTTCTCAATTTGAGATTTTGATACCAGCAGAGTTGAACAGAAACACAATCAATGAGAAAAATAAATATTAATGAGAATTAACAGCTCTTACCACTGAGTGCAGAGACTAAGGTCTATGCCTGTGAGTGCCTTGCAACAGCGTATGGCTGTCTTAATAAGGACTGAGGGATCCCTTTCTGGGTCAGCTCCATCCAGAGAGGGAGACCAGTGACCACCAATGGCCATGGCCTCATCTTTACCTCTCATGCCCACCAAAAACTAAAGAAGAAAGACAGACAGGTACAAAAGAGAGCCACAGAGTACAACAGGTTAGATGAAATGGGAATGTCAATATGGATAAGCGGTATGGAGGGTGGAAAGAGCAAAAAAA